>CM031243.1:849719400-849848302 GCA_018340775.1 Taxus wallichiana var. yunnanensis
CTCATACTTGCAATCTTTATATCATTATGGCTTATTCTCCACCCATATTTTTAGTATTCCTTCTCTATTACATCATAATGATATTGAGGTACCTCTAAATGAACCTAAAACATAGTTAACATTCATATGATAATGATATTTATGAGGACAAAAATGTGGACCAAGACTAATTTGAACTTGTATCTAACTTTCATATTCAATTTTGTAAAAATCAGCATCATATTGAGTATCTCATCTACATTCTTCTTACTGCTAAACTTTCTCATGATTATAAATCTAACAAACAATCCATTTTTGGACCACCTCCTCCTCCATCATCTAGTTTACATACCACTCATATTCCTACATCTATGGTTCCAATGCCATTGGTGGCACTTGATCCTCCATTGTACATTATTTTTATGTCCATTCCTATGACCACTACTTTTCCTAAATCTACCATCTACACTCATAATAATTCACATTGTTATTCTTATGGAATGGAAGCTCTTGAATCCATTATTCATAATTTATAAGATCATATTTTACAATTGCAATAAGGAACAATTATAATAACAAAATAGCACCCTGAGATATGGCAATGTCATATCCCTACTTTTTGCCAACATTGGACCATATCTCAAGTTGTGGGACTTGCAGACTTGAGATGGAGCTCTAGAGAAGGTTGGTTCCTATACCTAATACTAGCACTAAACTAATCCTAATGCAAGAAACATAACTATCTAATCCCATCCTACCAATCCAAAGAGACAGGAGAGAGAGAGAGCATGAAAACAAATAAATCCTACACTAAAGAGGTGATAACACCAAAAAAGGGGGTGTTGGCAAGTCAAAATGCATGAAAATGAGGAAAATGGGTGTAGAGAGGATGGACAAGCATCACAGACCACAATAACATTCAACACAAAATTCCCATAAACACAACATCATCTAAAATTTGCAATGAGAACAAGAGAATGCACAAAATACTTGTAATCATGAAGAAAGGCAAGAGAAAGCAATGAAAACCAATGCAAGGATAGAGAAATAATCACAAACACTAGTTTTATTGCTCCAATAGTTACACAATACATCATTATAGAGGAAAGAGGCATGATTCACCATTACATAGCTAAAAATGGAGGCTTAGAGCTCCATATCCACCCAATAGAGAAGAAGAAGAGAGCAACATTGAGAAAATTGTCCAACTCTTTTTTACAAATGAGCTCTCTTTTACAAATATAGAGGAAAGAATGAGAGAGAGGAGAGAAACTCAAAAATATTCATCAACCACTAAATAATGGCATTAATTGGCCTAAAAGGTGATAGGGACATCTATAAACCCCATACTTTTATGTACTCTTTCTTGTGGGTGAAGAGAAAATGTGTCTATGTCTCCATTAATTTATTTTTCCATTTTAACTTTCCTAGGACATAATTTTTCTGACCTTTGGGCCACCTACCTCCACGTAATTTCTGATTTCTTGTTTCCATGTGAAAGTACATAGAAAAATGAATCCATGGATATAAGATTTATAAAAATGGATAATTACAACTCAAGTTATTTCCATGAAGACATGGAAGGGTCGTGTGGAACAATTGTAAAAATCTCATCTTCCGTGTTTATATTTTCCATAGTTCCCATCCTTAGTCATTTTTATTTTAAATGAGTCAAGGGGGTATGGGGAACTTGTGTTGGGATGGATTTGGTCTGTTATCCAAAATTCATCAAGGTAATTTTGATAACATGCATCAAATTCTTTAGTCCCAAGCAATTATATTGATTCAAGGCAAAAAATCATGTTTCTAGGGTCCCTGGATAAGAGGAAAACCCGAGAAGTTTTAAAAATGTGAAAAAGTTCAGCAGAGAAAACAAGCTTGGGCAGGAAAATCATGAAAATGGCTAATTCCTAGTCCTCGCAGTCGGGACATGAGGGACATCAGGCGTGAATCGGCCGAAAGGGAAGGAGTATCGGGATGTCGGGACGCGCGAGGCCTTGCGAAAAGGTGAACTAGCCGAAAGTGGAAAAAATTGACTAAGTGTTGTTTCTATAGATTGGGACGAGTTGGGACAAAGGTACGCAAAGACGCGGCGCTTTTAGCGCACAAGTTAGTACATTTCGGGCGGTTCGGAGAAAATTTTCCCATCTTTGTCAACAGGTTGGGACAAAAGTGCGCGGAGGACGTTTTGGCCGAAGCAGAGGACTTTTTCCGGAGGACGTCCCCGAGAGTGAATGGAATCTCGCCACGTGTCTTCACCGCAAAGAGGGACAAGGAAGCCCGAACTGGCTGAGGCCGAGATTTTCGTCCCAGGAGACGGTTGGGACAAAAAGTACGTGAAGTATACCAAGGCAAGAAAGAAAAGTCAACGTTTGACCGTGAAACTTCAAACAGCCATAACTTTTGACTCGAGCTCGATTTTCACAAAATTGGACTTTTGGAACATATTTGGCCGATCGATTAATGCTCATTCCCAAATGGTCAGGACCCAAAATAGCTGCCCACACTCGAAGGCCATAACTTTTGCATTTCAACGAAATCACACAAAATTGTCGTTGGAATCGTGGCTTCGACGGCACAACAATCAAGAAATTCTAGATTTGGTGAGAGATCGATGGAGATTTTTTATAAAATGTGGCCGAGTTCATAACAGTGTTTCATTTGGTGGTTGGGAGTGCAATTAAGAGGCATGGTCATCATTCTTTCCCCACTGGGACAATATGGGGAGCCTTTTGCAAGTAATATATAATCATTTTACTCCATTTAATGCCTCTTATAGGTGGTTGAAGGACAGATTTCAGGATTTCCATTTTCCCTTCTCTTTTCCTTCTCATTTTTCTATAAATTGGAGTGTTGGGCTCATTGTAAGGGGAGTTTTCGAGATAGCAAAGCTATGTCAAAATTGCTTTGTGAAGCTTCGGCCAGTGTGCTGTGCCCTTATAGTGGACTCCTTGCATGGTGATCAGGCCTTATCTTGTAATAGATTGAACTTGTGCATATCATGAAGCAATAAAGTATCGGTTTGTGGATGTATCTTCCTCTGCTTGTGTTTTCTTGCATTCTTCTTGCCCTTTTAATCTTTCTACAAGAATATTGTGTCTATTATTATGTTCTTGCAGGGATCCATTATCATTGTGTATGCTTGGAATATTGTTGTGAATGCATTTTGCTAGATTATGGGAGAATTGTCATCACCTCTTCTAGTGTGTATCAGTATTTCACACATTTGGAGACTACTCTCACACCCTCCCGGTGTATCACCGCTTTAGTGTAGGCTTTCATTTTATGCATTCTCTCTCCTGGTCCTTGGAAATTTAGATTATAATAGTTAGCTTACCCTACATTAGAGTAGATTGTGGCAAGGTAGTTTAGAGCAAGAACCAACTTTCTCTGGAGGTCTATCTCAAGTAGCAAGTCCCACAACTTGGAGATAGTACCCATGTTATCCAATCACACCGTGAGTTCAAGTATATGCACTTGTATAAACAGAGGGGTGCTGTGATTTGGTGATAACAGGTCCTTAGTTCCTTTAGTGGATGAATTTTCCGCATGGTCCACAACATACTCCCTGCCTACGGCCACATGTCCTTTGTTGAGGGTTTATATAATTTATGGGGAACTTGTTCCCATCAGAATAAGTTCCCACAAACTTTTTTCACTTGGTGGGCTTCACTTGTACTCCATAATCACCCCATTGCAACTCCTAGAAAGCTCACCGAGATCCTTACCTCAACCATTCCTTTGAATTACGGCCCGTGAGATCCTTCGGGAACCAAACCCACTCTTGACCCTTTTCTCCTAAGACCTTCATTCCTGGAATCTCTAATCGACTCCACATTCAACCAACTCCCCCACTCCAATGCATTATGGGAATTTGATCCCATTGGAGAAATCATCCTATGTGACCTGTTCCCTCTAGGTCATCACCCCTTGTATTGTCCACATGACTCTATCATCATCACCCTTATTTCGAATGCGGTATGTGAGTGATGTGGGGAATTTGGGTTCCCTGGGCACATGTTCCATCTAGGCCTCCAAAGGCTGAAATAGCCGCAATACATTGAAATTTGACCCCTTAACTCATTTTTCCAAATTTTTCAATTTTTTCAAAACTCGTCATTTATTTCCTTGGATAAGGAGTTAGAGATAAAGTAATTGAATATTCCAAAAGCCAAATTTCCCCAATGTATCTAATTTTAACCACGAATTGGCTAAGTATGGAATTTTTTTGAAACCCGAGAAGAGGAAAAATGCACTAAATGATCTCAAAGCTCCCAAATCAACTACAAATGCTCCAAAAACATAGAATTTACTTGAAAAACTCCAAATTTGGTCTAGAAGCTCCACTAATTGTCCAATTTCAATTTTCTCCAGTTCCCATTTTACCAAGGGAGTAAAAATGGATAACAATTTGGTGACTCATGGGGACATCTGCGCTCTTAAATGAGTTGACTAGTGACCTTGAATCATCATTGGGCATGGATTTAACCCAATAAACACAAATCTAATCTGAAACTCTAAAATCCTATCCCTGAGCCACTTAAGCACTATTGAACATGAAGTTGATATGATATTGCTTGAATTTTCCAACTTTTATAAGAAAATATTGAAATTAAATTGAGTAGAAAATTGTTTTGAACCGGAATTGTATTTTCTCGTAATATGATTTGATGGGATGAAGGATAACCTCTGAAACTGCCCCAAAATCTGATTTCTTTCCAAGTATGAAGGAATGCAACTGATGATTTCTTGGCAAGTATGAAACATGTAGAAGTTTGTGGAACACATGTTGATTTGGATGAAATTGGAAATGTTGTTAAAACTTGGTTTTCCCCATGAACACTATCACTTTCAAATGGATTTTGCAAGAGAAACAACACCGCAAAAAAAAAAACTATGTACAATAGTGGAAAATCATACATGCCCCAAGTGAAGCATATAGAGTGTGAAAAATCACTTATTTTGTTGAAAGAAAACCTACCTACTCTACCTAACCAGAGGAATGGGAAACTCAAACAAATCCTAAAACTGGCAAGGAGAAGTAGCTTCCTTTCCTCACAAATTTGGACCATGTGACATTTTTGGTAATGAACATGGTCATGTATAAGAGTGAAAAACTGACATGAATTCAATCTCCCACCCAATTCATCAAGGTATCAACTAAAAACAAGAAAAATACCTCTTTTAGTTTCTCTTCATTTGGTTTTGAGAGGAATTGTAGTTGATCCTTGGTACTCTGAAACTCATCCTCAAACTCTAAAGTGAATGTGGTGGTGGAAACTCCGACCTTCACTTCAATGAAGCCATATTTTTATTGGGAATGACCTGATTTGTGAAGTTTTCCCATCACTTTGAATCTTAACTCCAATAATGAAGTCCCCTTATAGACTTTCCTAGAAATGGTGACTATTTGTAAGCTGATTTTTACCTTGTTCTACATCTACAAATATTTCTTCTATTTCCTTGATGACTGATATGGAAATGGTGTCATCCTTTTTCTCTTCCTCCTCTTTGTCCAATGTGAATCTTGGAAGATCAACCTCCTTTATTTATCGCTCGAGAGGACTATTGTGGGTAGAAGGCTCTACTTGAACATTCTCTTCCATGGCACGAGGCTCTTGTTGTTGGAAGATAGATGATCGGGCAACAAAGGTGGTGATTTATATGGGGTCTTCTTCATCAATGCAATCCTCCAAATTTGATAAGTAGTCAACCTCCTCGCTGTCCAAATGTACCAAGGATTCTTCTTCTTCCATGGTGGCTTTTGAATTTGCAACTAGTTAACCATGGGTATCCTCATCCTCAAATATGAAATTTAATAGCTCAAACTCACCCAAAAAAATCAATTTTTTAGAAGGATGAAGTGGAATGAGGGAATAAAATTTCCTCCATGACCTACTTATCACTCAAGGCCTCAAACTGAATTTTTTCCTCCATGTGCTCCTCTTCTTGTGGATTAGGAGTTGATTTATCTTCCTTAAATGGTTCTACAATTGGTGATGGATCAACAACCTCTGAGAATATAGTGCCAATGTGAGAAACTTGTAGTCATTTTTATCTACCCTCAATATTACTTTCTAACCCCAAGCACGCTAACTATCAGAGTGGGTGCTAAGCGCTCACCCGAGGCATGCACGGGCATGAGCCCCTCCTATATGTGAGCATTGTGAGAAGGTTTTTCCGTTAATGGGGGATGATTTTCAAGATGATAATACAATCACTTAGTTAAAGAAAATGAAAGTGAAATGGACATCTTATAGATCCACACTTTAAAACATTAAAGAAATTAAACATTATTGTAATAATCATTATAAATCAGATCTAAGTCATGATAGCCATTTACATGAGGGTTTACACCCCTAAACATGATATATAGAACAAACCCATATATATATATATATATATATATATATATATATATATATATATATATATATATATATATATATATTCCATTGAAATAGTTTGGTAGCCATATTATAATCAAAAAGGTCATCTCAAACCATACATGTCAAATGATAGAGAATCAAACCCTACAGATCCTTCCTAGTATGATATTCTAGTTATACCCTCTCATTTAACCCTTGTTACATGAGTCCTAGTGCCAAACAAAGGCTTATTACATCCTTCACAACCCTTAGCACTAAATGATCTTAAACCTTATCACTCTTTGCAGTACTCTGTTATTTAGCATCTTAATCTCTATGCATCGTCTCTCCTTCTTTCTCTTCTCCTTGGTGTGTTGGTGTCCCTCTTCTCTAACTCCTGAACATCTCTTCTTATAGGACCAACTCCTACCACCATACCTTCTCTCCTGAATAGATCATGTGCCAAGTGTTCATGTGGTCCTCCATTGGTGAATGCTTATCCCTTTCTAAGCCCTCCACTCTCTGTAATGATGTCTCCTAGGAATATTTCCTATGTGGAATATCCTTTTCTTGACCTCAAGGTTCTAAGATGGCACCTTATCCATTCAGCATGCCTAATCGGGTCACATTTTTCCTCAAGTGCCTCTAGAATGCATAATATGGCTAAGTCCTTTGATCATGTGTATTTCCTTTCCACATGCACTCTGGTTTCTCCTAAACCCTTCTTAAACCTCTTTTTCTACATGCTTCTCCACGTGGCCTTCCTCTCATAGGTCCCCATGCGCGCCCTTTGGTACTTAGTCAATAATTGGGGCCCAACATCATCCCACATTAAGCATGTTCTCCACCCTCGAAAACATCCTGGTTCTTTAAAGAATAAAGAGTGGTGGAACATGGATAATCTTGAATAAAGAATAACAGAATTGAATTATTGAAAGAATAGAAGAATGTAAAAGAATATGTTTATTTTTGTAGGAGGAGTGGGAAGTCCTTATTTATGGCTACATCAACCTTTTCCCAGGCATCCACCTCACTTTTGGTTCTTTGAAAGAGGTCACCTACTAGAGTGCTCACTTCATAAAATCTTAGTTTATCACCCTTAGCATTCAGTGAATTTAAAATGTTCTCCAACCGCTTGTTAATTTCATCCAATGCATCCATCCTACAGGTGACCTGGGAATACAACTCCTTAAGTTATTTATTAATCGATACTCGCAAGGTTTTGATGGATTCTAACTTCTTCTCTATCTCGGATAGGATCTTGATCCTGCTCTACCTTGTTTCCCTTGTCCTTCCCCGAAACTCTTTCAAATCCACCTCATGTGTAGCAACTAGTATGCTTGTTACCCTATCTCGAGTTAGCACAATTATCATAAAAACCTCATCTATTTACGCGGTGGTCTTCACGGTGGAAAGGATCTCGAATACTACCGAGTAATTGCCTCCCAATTTTAGTTTCTCCTCCTCCTTATGGTGTGCCAATGCTTCTTTTACTGACTCTAATGTGAGTGGCCACCTTTCCATTGTGAGGATACAAGTCAAATCCTCCAATTAGTGTAAAGTGTGCAATTCTAGTTGGGAGATTCTAGGTCTCGGGTGCTTTAGGATAATGGCATTTATAATTCCTTCCATATTTTTGTGAACTTCCCACACCTTTTATTTCTCATCCCTCAATTTCACACCTTAAATATGCAACTTTGATCAAATATTCCTACTTCAATTCCTTACTCTTTTTAATGAGTTCTTCATTTTTCTTCTCGAGCTCTTCCTCCAAGACCCTTACTATGTCATTCCTCTTGAAGAGCCTTACAGTAATTTCCATCGATACCTTATTGAGTGCGTTACAAATTTGATCATCCGATAGCTATTGAGCATTCACCAAAGGGTTTATTCCCTTGGTCTCGAGCACCTTTATCAATTCTCCTTGGTTAACCTCAAATTCAAGGCTCATCACAATGGGACTTAAAATCCCAAGAAAACATTTTCCTTGTGTAGGGGTACACACCATCTTCATCGAAAGAGGACCATGCAACGATTTGGTTACGATGACACGTGCTTGAAAACACATGCATAATACCTTATTTGGATCGTTGATGTAAGTCATTCCTTGTGTAGACACCAAATTTGTGTCTTACGACACCCTGTGCCCCGCATCTCATTTCGCAACCTAGTCTCACCACCTAAACCTTGCACAATTATTTATTAATTACCTTATAATTAATAAATCCACATCTCCAAACCTACCACCTCATTTCACCACCTCATCATGACCTAGTCCTAACCCTAAACTAACCTAATAAAGACCTATAACTTGGTCTACATCCACACCCATGACTAATTACTCCTCACCCGCACCAAAACCAACCTCATAATGACTTGACCAAGCCCACAACTAATCCCTCGGGAGAAAAGGAGGGAAAGTTGGCTATTTTACTAAAAATATCCCACTTTGACTTAACCGACATCGGTTCCTACTCGACCACCGTTTGTTACATAACCACCATCGGTTCCCCGTAAATGACCTCTCTCCTAACCAAAAAGATCTCGAATCAGAATTCATTTGAAAAAACCATCCGAAACTCACTTGGCGAGTAGAGACAAGTGAAGAAAAGAGAAGAGCATCGAGTCAAGATCGCAATCGAGCCATTGGATTGCTTTGTCACCCTGTTCAAGCATTGGGAAAGAGGCGAGGATAGCTTCATCAGCTCGTTTTCCAATACCAGATCATCCCAAGCCCGAGCCCCTTCCCTTCACTACCACATTCCTTGGACTCGAATCTTCATCAAGGACGAGTAAGTAGTATCTTGTATGTTTCTAAGCACCATTTCTTGATCCTTTTGATTGATAGTAATTATAAGCTCACTCCTAGATCTACCACCTGCCAGCACCCTGCACTTAACCTTTATCCATACATCCTTGTATTGCCCGAGAAGACAGTTTTATCACACTCTAAATCTTCCCGTCATCTCACTATTCCCTCACCATCCACTAGTCTTAATAACCCCACAATCACCCTGTAGCCAACCTCTATCCGAAGCACCTAGATTCGACCTCTACCGGTGTTGGTTATCGCCACCGACAGCGGCGGTTCTCTAACCGCATGATCGGTTATAAAGTGACTGGCATCACTCACCGTGACTTATACCCAAAACCTTCCTCTCACCTATTTATCTCCTAACAACCTCGAGATCCAGTTTGGTTTATCCCCTCAACTCGACACAAGCGTATCAACGACCATTGACAAAAAAACAACGTGGACGTTTTATTATCGGTAGTTTAGTCTCTATTGCTTGGTAACGAGGTGCCTAAATCGTGATTTCGCAATAGCTTCTTTATTATCATTTGTGTTAAGTCGTATAAAAGGGGAACTGACCACCTTCAAAGGAATTCTAATATTTCTTGGGCCCAAGGTAGTTTCCTCAATTATTGTCTAATTAGAATCGGTGGTCTTGTGTTCTTACTTGCAGGTAGTCCTTCCTAGACAAAAAGGAGTTCTTTTAATCGATCTCGATCTCTCTCTACGTGCACGCGCACACCCTCCCAATATTCAACGGGTATTCCTCCTAGCCCTAACCCTTATCTGTTTCTCAAGAGAATGAAAGGATAGAAGCAACTCTATTCTAGAACGTAAGCATTCTGTGCGTAAATATTTTGTACCTTACCCGGTGGGACCCATTTTGGGTTTCTTTCTTTCTTTCTTGCTTTCATATAGGGAGCACACTTGCTATTGTCTTCTTCTAAAATATTCACAAGATATTTTGTTATTTTTTTGGTAAAAGAATTTGTCTTTCTTTCACATATTTTCATTAGTGAAAGTCATCTTCTTTGCTTCATCAAATATCATTTTCGATTTGGGTTTAAAACACTTGCATCACATTCTTGATACTATGTTTTCAATTCTAGTGAACGTAGATTAAGTAAAATGTCATACACGTGGGGGTGATATCCACGGTATTGATAAGAAATTAATCTTACTTTCTTTGCACAACACATACCGAATCACATCATAATTAACACAACATCTCAAACATCCCCCTTTTCATGTATTCCTCCACCTAGTTGAGGTAACCTTATAAGCCAAAACAAACTTGACATTTCCCTAGGTCTTTTGTTTAGGATTGACATCATTTACATCTAAGGCATAAGCCCAAAGTGATTAAAACTAATCCTAGGGTTAGTCTGTTAATTTGCTTGTGCATCTTGCTTGTTTTTAGTTCTGTTTCTCTTTCATACCTGCTTCGGTGATCACTTTGAACAGCTTGGTAGGTATACTAAGCATTGTTAACCCTAAATCAGCACCTTTTTCTAGCTTCTTACACGGTCTTATGTCTTCACCGACATCGGTTAACTTACGACGTCGGCTAGCTAAGCTGACCGACGCATCGGTTGCAGACCGACCATATCGGTTCTTGTCTTTCACATTCTGAAAACCAGCAACCTACCAATTCCAACATTTTGTTGTTGCTTTCATTCTGATAGATTGCATCCCTCTGTACTCTTGTCCATGGTTGTTATTACTCGAGAAGCAATGTGTAGCCATGGTTTCACATGCTCTGTTTCCATGCCTTTTCTGAATCACCCCCTTCACATCCGTGGGAATCTTACGGACACCAATGAGGTTCCCAAAATCCTGTAGAGAGATAAAGAATTTGTGAAATTTTTGGACGCTAATCCTAGCGTTACATATACTATTTGTCTCATGCCCCCGACCGTACACCCGACGGTCAACTCCTCTTGTTGGCATGCCTATTAGTATAGCTGCTCATTTAACTCCTTCTCCACCCGATAACTCCACTTTTCCTTCTTTATCCTTAGCCCCGTCTCCCAACTCGGTGGCTTTGGGAGTTCATACGGCACACAAATTGGCTTTCTTTGGTTAATCTGGGACCCAACATATCATTACCACCATCTCTCTCCAGATTTTCATAACTTGCTCTCTGCCACCTATCCACACAAGCTTTCCTTCTCAAGCTCCGCCCACCTTTTCATTTCCACACACGTATCCGGTGACTTCAACATATTATATAGGACATCCTATTTGGTCACCTCACCATATTCATTCTTAATACCTTATCAACATTTAACCCCACCATTGTCTCAGTGGTGGCCCTTGGCCCAATCCTCCTCCGTTTACGCAACCGCACCATCATCTCATCCAACCTTTGATTTAAT
Organism: Taxus wallichiana var. yunnanensis; assembly: GCA_018340775.1. Taxonomy (NCBI): domain Eukaryota; kingdom Viridiplantae; phylum Streptophyta; class Pinopsida; order Cupressales; family Taxaceae; genus Taxus; species Taxus wallichiana. The sequence goes on from CM031243.1 coordinate 849,730,920, forward strand.
CAAACAAATGATGGACAAGATACAAAATCTTGAGGCTTATTTTGAAGTTGTAGCACCTCGACATAAGAGCAAGTTTGTAGGAAGCCTATCCACCCTTACGTCCCCCTTCATTCATATCCTACTCAATGGGAATTACTAAAATTTACTCGTTTTAATAGTAAGGAGGATCCTCAACAACACTTGCGATCATTTAGACATGCCTGTTATCGATTGCTCATGACGATGCCTTACTACTCCGCACCTTTCCCATGTCCTTATCGGGAATTGAGTGGCCTTGGAGTGTGGTAGGTGCTTTAACCCACTCAATCTTCTCTTTTAACTAATTAGCCCAATCTTTCTTGGATCATTTCTCCATGAACATTGCCAAGAAAGTATCTATCACCGACCTCTATGCCATCCGACAATTTGAAGGCGAATCTATCGCAGATTTTTTGGACGATGGCGGGACCTTATCAACCAACTTACTTATGCCTTGCCTCAGTGAACTTATCGAACTCTTTACGCGGGCTGCGCTTAAGTACATTTCTCCCACCCTCCAAATTCAAACTTTCCGCACCTTTGATGAGGCCTTTACTATGGCTCGAAAACTAGAGATTCGAGCCTTAGAGGAAGAGAAATTGAATTTGTGCAACAAAACCCCAAATTCGAACCCAAGACTCCACCAACAAACCTAACACCACCAATCCTCACGCATCGACTGCTTCGAAATCAAAAGGAGCTGTACACGCGGTGATGGTCAAATCCCAAACACCATCTAATACCCCGCCAAAAACCACCTATAAGTATAAAGCCGAGCCCATCAATTACACTCCCTTGGGAGAAACTTATGGTGTCATCTTGGAAAAATTTCTCAAAGCAGGAGCTATTACCTTACCTCCTATTAAACCTCACTCCGGGTTTGATTCCACCCGTGCTATACCTTCTTGGTACAAAGAAAATGACTTCTGTAACTTCCACCGCGTGAAGGGACATAGTCATGAAAACTGCAAGATGTTGAAAAACATAGTGCAGGAAATGGTTGATGCAGGGGATATAACCCTCGATAATCCTAACGCCCCTGCTAACCGAAATTTGAAAATCTTCAACAAACCATTCCCAAACCACTCTTCTAACAGTAACATAAACCAAGATATCTTAGCCGAGGAGAGTGTTCATGAAATCCATGCAGTCTTCGACTCCCAACCAAAAGCTTCTATCGAGGAAATTCTAAATCAATCCTTCACTAACGTGGGGACCGAACCCCCTTCACCACCATCAAGACAAGACAAAATCCTTGTCATTCCTTTACCCATAAAGGAATTAACCGCCCAGAGTTCTCTTCTCACAGATGAGCCTTCTTACACCACATCTCTGCAAGACTGTGAGCGGATGTTATCTAACTTATCTATTTCCCAAACATCTCCTTCTACCACTCTTGCTATAAAAGAAGAAGGCTCGCCATTGTTTCTATCATCCTTAGAAGAGAAACCCCTCGAACCAACATCACCACATTCTTTAATCATGACGGATCCCCTCCAACATGCCCTTCTACCTATTAGTTCTTCATCGCCTAAATCTTTTCAGTGACCGGTTGACCTCTTAACACCCATTGATACAGAGACTCATTTACCCCCTGTATCACACCCACAGTGGACCAGAATTACAACCCACCTCTCTTCCATACAAAATTTCCTATTCACACGTGAAGATTGTCATCCCTCAGAAGATAGACGAGTCCTATGGGAGCGTTTGAGTACACCATGCTCTACTCAGATGCAGATGACCGATCCAGACACCTCTACCATATACCCGCGGTGTTTACAAAAACTCAAAATGCCTATGTCCTCACCTTCACCCCCTCATCTCTACCGAATACCTCATCCACCTCTATTAAACTAACCAAACCTTCCCCTACGCTTGGGACTTCACCAATACCCAGCTTAACACACCCACCTAAATGGTTAGATTTATCCAAAAATCAAGCCGTCCATCCACCTAGGAGACAGACCCAATCTCCTCAAGTCCAATCTATGCCTCTGTCACAACTAAAACCCTCGCCATCACACCTACCTTCTATATTGGGACCTCACCCCTCCACCTTGCCTCAATACATCGTACCTCCTGCGTTTTCTTTAAAACGACCTGCACCTTCTACATCCATATCCTGTCCACCTATCAACCCTAAACAAACTCCATCATCAAAGGATTTGTTTGCTGTCACTCCTCTTTCTCCGTGGTTGTTTCCTGATACCACATCATCTGTGGCCTCATCATCTAACCAGCTAAACATAACTTCTGCGCCGAAGAAGCCACGTTTAGTTAAATCCAATTATCAAAACCCCTTGTCTAAACCACCACCCGTACGAACCAACCATACCCAAACATTACCAAAACCCACCCAATCAATAGCCTCATCTTCCTCTGACTTTGACCCACTCAAAGGATCTTATGCCAAGATCCTTGATATGTTGGTGGAGAATGTGACCATTTCCCTACCCCCACTTAGACCTTATGATCCATCTAAACCTTGACCTATAGGTTATGATGAGTCTAAAATCTGTGCTTACCACCGCACACCAGGACATGATGTAGAGGGATGCAAAGCTTTGAAAGCCATCCTTCGTCGATTGACCTATCTCGGATAGAAACGTTAAAAAGAAAACTTACGAAGGAGAGACCTTAGCTTCAATTCCCTCTCTATACCACTGTCCCCACCTCACCAAGATTTATCATTATTACTGACCCCACCTCTTGAAGACCATGACTTATCCTACCGTCTTCCTCCTCTCGTGTTCACGAGATCAACATGATTAGTGTTGTTACTCGAGGCGAGAAAAATAATGGGAAAGCTAAAGACAAGCACACTGCGGCCTCTCTTTCTCCATCCACCATCCCGATCGCACCACCACCTAAAGTGGTTATTCGTGGACCGCCTACCCCCGTCTCTAATGGAGTTTACCACCAAACCATGATCAAACAGCCTTCACCAATCACTTAAAAATGAACTCTATGATCTCATTCAAACTCTCGAATCTCATCGATAAGCTCTCATTGAAATCCTTCAAGGGATAGAGGTCTTACCTAACGAAACCTTTCCTGTTACCTCCATCTTAACACCCAACCACGTTGCTTTCTCTCACCAAAACAATCTATCACTCCCATCCTGTCAGATAGCAAGCCTGCCATCGGTTTTCAGAAGAGAAGAAGAAATTGTTGACTTTGGTGCAAAAGATCGACCCCGCTCTTTTCATCTCGGCTTACGTCCGGGACATCCGTACATCGTGTTATGATTGACGGAGGTCTTAGCCTAAACATCATCTCTTCCAAAGCCTTCCAACAAATGAATATCCCTCTAGTTTGTATGTGTGCCAACTCCACCATGTGTTCATTCAACGATGCTATTACTTCTACCTTAAGCACTTTGTGATCCTTAAAATTTGTGTAGGGCCACGTACCTTACCCGAACTCTTCTATGTCCTTGAGGGTGAATTCGATACAACATGTTGTTAGGCCGCCCTTGGATCCGGGCCATGGGATGTGTTCCTCCACCTTACATAGATGCATAAAATTTGAGTATGAGGGGAAGTCCTACACCGTAAATGCTGATCCTCCCCCTTCAAAACCTGTAATATGTTATATCGCCTAATGATGTGCTTGTACCGGTCAAGACACCCATTCATCCAACCTGACCATCCACTTCAACCACACCTCAACCATCCACCTCAACCGCACCTACACCTTGACCAATGAAACCACCGTCGTAAATACCACTTCCTTCCCTGGACAATATCCCAACCTCGGATCCCTTAGTAGATGTCTTTCAACGCCTTACGCTAGGGAGTATTGCTTATATAATGTTAGCTCTTTCTATACCCCACAAAAGTACGGACGGTTACATGCGCATCCTACCTACGACCGTCGTATGGGGAAGTAATCTCCTACGGACCACCTAATTGCCACACCAACCTAATATAGGGGTGTGGATACATCCTCTATCACCCCGAACCTCCCTTGGTGTGGTTCCCTTCCAATCTAATTTTCAATATCTAATTAATCGTCGTTTTTCCCTCACTTTTTTGACTCATTGTGCTTGGAAAGGTTTTGGTTTTGGTCTTTATGAACAAGGCCGACATATAATCATTCCCGTGACTACACACAAACACAAAGATCGTAGTGGTCTTGGATTTCTGAAACACTTACACCAAAGAAACCTCGTGTCAATTGTATCCAGGAAGATGACGACGTCACCCCTACCGAACCATCATCACCCATGAAGTCGATAGACCCATGAATCTATCCCTCCTAACTTCTTTTTTTCATAAACACTATCTTCCGGGTCCTCTCACTTATCAACGCAATGGTGAAGACCCATCTTCTCTTCCCTTTCGTATCTAGACATGATCGAAGAGGATTCGCCTTCGATTAATGTTATTGAGTGCCGGGATGACGACTCCATCCTCACTTACCTTGGTGTAGATGACTCTTATATTCAACGTGCCTTACCATCTCGAAACTCAAACCATGTTGAATGAATCGACTATGAAATCAACATCCACATGGAGGACGCAGTCTAACATTGTCAAGATCGGATAATCTCTTACCGCATCGAGAACAAATTGCCTTCATTACCTTCCTCGCGTCCGCATGACCAAGCTTTCGCTTGGTCCTACTCCCGACATGCCAGAATTGATCTTGACATTGCTGTCCATAACATTACCTTAAAACCGATGCCAAACCGTTAAATAGAAGCCGAGAAAAATGCATCCACGCATTGCCCTCTTGGTCAAAGAAGAGCTTGATGACTCCTTTTGTTTCTTTTCATCTTACCCATTGACTATCCTCAATGGATCTCTAACATCGTACACATTCATTAAAGCAACAGGGGGGACTTCGGATATGTACGGATTTCCGGGACCTTAACCTCGCTTTGCCCGAAGGATGACTTCCCCCTCCCAAGTATTGATCAACTTGTTGATCTCACTGCGGGCCATGAGATGCTTTCTCTCATGGATGGCTTCTCGAGGATACAATCAAATTTTGGTAGCCCCGGCCGATCAACATAAAACTACCTTCATAACTCCTTGGGGAACCTTCTATTATCGTGTCATGCCATTTGGCCTTAAGAATGCTGGTGCGACCTATCAGCGGGCTATGACTTACATTTTTCATGACATTATGCACACTATCCTTGAGGATTATGTCGATGATCTTCTTGGCAAATCTAAACATCGTAGTGAACATCTTGATGTTTTAACCATTATTTTCGATCACCTGTTACAATATTGTGTTCGTCTTCAACCAAAGAAATGTGTCTTTGGTGTCCTTTCGGGAAAACTTCTTGGTTTTATCGTCTCTTTGCGTGGCATCGAGGTCAATCCATCTAAAGTCAAAGCTATCCTAGAAATGCCCCCACCTACTAACCTCAAACAATTACATAGTTTGCAAGGTAAACTCCAATCTATCGGCGTTTCATCTCCCAACTCTCGGATCGATGTCAACCTTTCCATCACCTCCTTAAAAAGGACATTGCCTTTCAATGGAACAAAGAGTGCCACCAAGCCTTTGAGGCTCTTAAAGCCTATCTCTTGCAGCCACCTGTGCTTATCCCACCTCGGGACGATCGCCCTTTCGCCACCGACCATGCCGCCAGGAGCCATGCTCGCACATCATGACTCCGAGCATCGAGAGCAAGCCGTTTATTACATAAGTCGTACTGGGGTGGAGTATGAGACTAGGTATACACATGTAGAAAATTTGTGCCTAGCCCTATCATTCGTGGCCACCAAACTCTGACACTACCTCCTGAATCACAAAAATTTTGTCATCACCAACACGGACCCCATCCATTATATGTACACCAAACCTCATCTAAACCAATGCATCACCCGATGGCTTATGCTCCTCGCTGACCTTCGACCTTGAGTTTGTACACCAAAAAGTCAATCAAAGTACAAACTATCGCACGTGAGACCAACTCATGGAAGCCCCTTTACTTGGGGAAAATTTACCAATTTTAATTTCCCTAACGAACTCATCACCACTCTTTCACTCGGTGATGGAGTTGTTTCCAATGACCCTCTTCTCGATGGATCCAAATGCCGGCACGACGGAGGGAGCGGCGTTGTTCTCATTCCTCCGGATGTGAACCTATGCCTCTTTCATTCCGATCGATTTCCCTGCACTAATAATACAACGGAATACGAGGCCCTTGTTTTGGGTCTCCAGGTTGTGTTACACTTAGGTGTAAAATCTATTAACATCTTTGGTGACTCTCAACTGGTTGTCAATCAAGTTATGGGCATCTACCAATGTAAAAATGAGGAACTTCAAAAGTACAAACATTATGTGGATTCACTTTTGACCTTATTTACTCATTATTCTATCAAACCATTCCCGCTCACTAATAAAATTTGTGGATACTATGGCTTGCTTAGCCTCGTAAATTCTCGCCTCACCAATTGACTCGACATATTCATCTTGGTCCAACAACTCTTTTCCCCATCTTACTTAGTCGAGGATGTTTGTATGATAAATAATGTATTGGTTAATTTGCAGGATACCAGTATCACACATTTCACGACTACCTTACAACTTCTGTTTCCCACCTAACCTTACTAGTAATGGTAAACGTGCTTTTCTTAAAAGTGTTTCTCGTTATGTTGTCATGGGGGACTCCTCTATAAACGTGGCTTTGATGGCATCCTCCTTCGATTTCTAACCGGTTCGGAGGTCACCTATACCATCCAACAAGTCCACGACGGTCTTTGTGGTGGACATTTTAGTGGCTTGGCCATGGCCAAACGGATCCTTCACCTAGGCTATTATTGGCCTACTCTTAATAACAAGCTCACGAATATGTTAAGCATTGTGTTATGTGTCAACAACATTCCAACCTTCAACATACTCCTAGCCATCCCATTCTACAAGTCACACGAGATCTTTTGCCTTTCTCACAATGGGGTTTAGACCTTATCGGGTGAGATTCACCCACCCTCTTCGCAGCGTCACCATTGGATAATCACAACAATCTTGAATATTACACTAAATGGGTGGAAGCCACCCACTCATTTCAACCAAAAAAAGAAAAATCGTAGAATTCATTAACCATCACATTATCGTTTTGGCCTTTCACGATAATGGATAATGGAAAATATTTCAAAAATAAGTTTTCTGAGACCTTTGTGACAAATTTGGTATCAAACTTAGCTTCTCATCACCTTATTATCCACAAGAAAATGGTCAAGCGAATCTTCTAATAAAACCTAACCAAAATCCTCATGAAAGTTGTTAACGATTCTAGATGTAACATCCTCATTTTAGACAATAGAACAAGTCGAATTTTTTTTTTTTTTTTTGATAAATGCATTCTCGGTTCTAAATACATAATTTAGAACTCACAAATCAAATAACCATTCATATAATGCAGACAACCATATGCAAATTGTAATGACTCGGAGTACTCCGATCTATTCATTCCATGACTCGGTAATCTACCGATCTATTCATGAGTAATAAGAGTTGGCGTTATTACTTAACCCTTCACTCTTGTGGTTCTCTTCCCTATTGCGGGATTAATGCTCTGTCAAGGAACCTAAGCTGAATAATTGTTACCATTATTCATCGGCATCTCATCCCTTAGACTAGGTGAATTAGGACAACGCAATCAGCAGACTTGTGATACTTTGGCCAAAGATTTGAAACATCTTGTTTATGTCTCGTATTCCTTAACGGCATACTCGCCAATCTGAATACGCCCTTCACCCCATTCTTATGTTATATAGAATGTCTTACACTGACTTCATCACATCCTTTCTTTCACAAACGAATCACTCGGAGGTAGATTATCAAGGTGATAATGTTATATGGATGCCCACGAGGATTAGGGATATGGTGACATCTTGGTTCAACCTTGCAGTTCAACCGGTGTGTCATGATACCCGAATCTCCTAGGCAGCCTTATAACATGACCACGTTCATAATCGGACCCTGAGTAACTCGTGTGAGAACAAAGTGTAAATCTTAGCGATCAATGCAAAGGGTGTCGGAAGTCTCTGCATTGTTGTAACTTCGAGAAGATCCTAATCTTCTGGAGGTACAAACCCTGCAGATTGACTTGTGTCATCAACCTTTAAATCCGCCTCGAAAAGATCTACTTAACAACGTGCGTTACGCACTTGAGTTTAAATTACTTTAAAGACTTTTCCTAAGTTTAGCCTTTCCCGATCCCTGGATTCTTCGTCTTAAGACGACCCTCCTCTATAAAACCCATTACATGGTAGAGGTATTAAGGTCAAACTCTCATCAAGGAGTCATTAGAATACACCTGTTTCTAAACAATAGAATTGGACAATATCTCATAACCTTCACATGAGATTGCCATCCGAACTTCATTTGATTTATATCAGTTCTCTTAACTGAATTTATATCATACTTATTAGTATAAGGATATAAATGATTAAGAATCCAATTTAATATTGTCCTGTCATACTCAGGACTAGGGATTAGTAATTTAATCCAGCTTGTTTAGCGTTCTGCTTAGGTTCATTTTTAACCTATCTTTTAGAAAGACAATTATTTAAATTCAATATTGCTTTCGCTAGAACAATAAGATCTGCTAAACACTCATATGAATTCAACCACATTTTCTTGTAAGCTTTCATTGTCAATCACAAAAGCATCCAAAATTTTACAAAGATATCATTGCCATTCTGGTATATAAACCGAAGAAGGTCAACTATCAGAAATAGAATACAACACATAAGTATCAAACACTTATTTCCATTTCTTTCAAAATTATACAATTACGTTTTATGCAAGCAAACATACTTGATACAATGCTTAACGGAAAAGAAACATCTTTCCACATACAAGTACATTTATATAATCAAGTCGTAATTCATTATGAAACAAATTAAATAATCGATCATCTGTCCGATCTGCATTGCTTTTACCACTTACTACTGCAACCATCTCGCAAAAATAGTCAACATGAGTCAGGTTCGATGAACCGAGCATGATAAGCACTAACTTTTAAAACAATTGCAATCCATCAATTGTTTTCATTAAACACCCTGTTTAAATGAGATCAATTATCCAAACAAGTAAACATATTCAGACTATGCCTTTGTAATACAAAATGTCTACAAATATGTAACTTTATCATCGTTACAGAATAGTCCTAAACACTTCTCAAATATTTCATCGAATATTAAGAATCAAGGAACGAATGTGCACAAACAATCATTGAATCCAAAATCACAACATCGATGATCGTTTCATTCATCCAAAAAGGAAAATATCATAACAATTCGTGATTCTACCAATATGTTACAAAACAATTCCCACTATTAGACAGATATCAACAAATATTAAATAACTGAAGAGAAAGAAACATATCATTCATACTTCCTTTCACACAAGTTCACTACTGTACCGTCTCCACTTATGGAAAACATTCATCCAGTATGTATACGAACAAGTCCAACAAGCCACAGGAAGAATCACTATTTTAAATCAAGAAATAAAACACAGCAAAACTCCTGTACAACAGCTAACACATCAACAATCCCATATATCAACCTTAAGCCCAATACTAGTTCCTTTTATACACAGTATGGCTTTTCGACACAAGTTGAAATCAAGGAACTTTTAGCATAACGCTGTAAACAACAGACTTCATTGCATTAAGCAATTTGAGGTTTCCTAAAGACTATGCCAAGACGACCACACAGTAATAAGTCAAATAGTTGCATACGATTCCATCTGAGCCCATCAACGGAGCTTTATAAAAATCAGGCAAGCAAATCCGATTACTGAATTCAAAACAAGAAATCCGACTGTACCTTGCCAATCTTTTACACAATTTTGCACAGATTGAAGACGTAAATATACACCTAAAGAATCTGTATCACAAAATCCCCTTACCATCGCGAAGGAATATTATCAAAATAACAAAGATCAAAATACATGTTATTCCCTTAAGTCACGGCACAACAATTACCATCATTCAATTATATTCAACACGAATAAATGGTTCAAATATAAATATAAATCATTCAATCGACTTCTCGAGTCGCTCGAGTTACAACAATTATAAATCTATATATACACATTGCATACTGTTAACGGGTTTATACCCATAACCGAGGAACCCAACAACAGTGTAAGATAAAATTAGTTGATGAATCCTTCTATGCCATCTATGGCAAGCATTCAGAACAAATCAAGTGTAAGCAAATCAAATACCCATTTCATAGCAAGGAATTCAACTGAGCCTCGTCAAAACTCTCGAACAACTTACACAAAAGAAATGCAAATGCATACCCAGGGAGTCTATATCCATTATTTATTACAAATAACAGAGGTCAAAAGACCTGTTACCTCTACAAGACTTCCACGAAATTCAATTAACAAAACTCAAGGATGAATCTATATTCTCAGCAGTGGATAGTAATATACGACTCATTCAGAGGACTCCACTGAGTCGTTCAAATAAAATATAAATATCTCAATATTGTATACAGTTAACGGTTAAACCCTGTTACCACAATAACAAGGAAAACAACTTCCACTGGGTCGTAAAGACTATGGTAACACAATAGTTACCTGTTCTCAAACAAAATAGAAGACAAAACGAAACCCAAAAAGTATCATTAGCCACTGTCATCAAAAACCACGACATGAGAGCTTCCAAAGGATCAATATAATCGATCAATCATACAATATCCATCAGTATCCTTCATACAGTTTCCACAACAAGAAACAATGACAAAAATCGACAACATAGCGGGCCTATACCTAACACAGAAGTATATTCTATGGGTTCTCGCCGAACAGGCCGAGTATTCATACTTTTTATATATAAATATATCTCACATATTTAAGCCAGAATGAATACACAAAGAAATAGAGCCACATTTCAAATTTAATAAACACCCATCAAGGGGAAATTGAAAAATCGAACCGAGGAAAGAGATACAAGACCAAAATCAAACAAGACCTCCATAGAAAATCATCTATTTTCTCAAAACATTTGAACAGAGTTGTTCTAATGAAATCACTTGAAAGACAACAAGATTTTTAAAGGTTAGGGCCTAACATGCCTGGATTTTTGCTCAAATTTCCGAAGCAGACCACTGGAAGAGCTCAGACTTTCTTTTCCTTTTCCAAGTTAGAGCGACCAACAAAATTTTGCTATCTCCAAAACATATATATTCTCCTTGCCAGAGAAAAGAGCTAGATAATCTCATACTTGCCATGTAACACAAGGAAGACTGGTGCGAAGAACCAGTGAACAGGCAGAGAGAAACCTGAAAATCGCGACAAGCCGAACAAACCAACCAACTTCCTGTTTGCATGCCTTCTCGCGAGTTCCGAGCTCGACTACCGAGAATATTGAATGCAATAAAACCAACTTTCCCGCTAAAACTCCACTTCCACCGACCGCCAGAATTGGCGATAGTCAAACAAAATCCCAAGTTCATTTCCAGTTTTGGCGACCTGCCACGTCGGCACAGATTAGCCGTCCCCAAAACCTCCGCCAAGACCTGTCCCTCATCCTTATCCCATGCATTTAATAACATAGAAAACGCCGCCCATGGTTCGCACCCCTCCATAGGCCCCTTTATACTCTTGCTCATAGTTAGGTTAGTATCTTAGGTTAGAATTTAGGTTAATACCTAATCTAACTTCCATAACATAGATACTAACTTAGGACATTAACACATAGCCTAGGTCTAGGTTAGATTAACACTAATCTAACCCCTAGGTTAGGTTTTAGTTTTAGGTTACTAACCATTAATAATTCCAGTTAGGTCTACATTCTGTACACTCAGAAAAAGACCTATATCATACCTTCTTGAACAGGGTTAGCTCTGTTCTGCTGCTGAATCGTATGTAAACGAATTATTACCTGGTCCACGATCGAGACCTTCCAGATATACTTCGATATCGGGAACCAATTTATTTCACTCGATCAGCCTGAGTCATACTCCTGACTAGCTTATTAAATGCTTCTAGACCTTGCAATCCTGTTCAAGGTCTGTGATTTTAATTCATCATGAACAAACTTAAAGCATTACTTGGATCAATTCCACTGATCCAAGACTAGATCTTATAGATGGATAACTCTATAATTCATTCCGAGATCAGATTAATACTCAGATACAAAATGAAATAAATAAAAGAGTCTAATCATATTCTGACTCAGTCAAGATCTGCAATCTGCAAAGAAATTACAGTACATATCAAGCATGATTTCTAAATCGAGGAACACATCCTTTTACAAGAAATCACATATCAACACTTGTATGCTCAGGAGAAAGTAACGACAGTTCAGGGTGTTACATGCTTCCCTCCTAAAAAGATTCATCGTCCCGATGAATTACATATTAAATTAACCTTCAGGTCAATCAATTTATTAGTACACAAACAATGTGACTACTTCCATATTAAATAGTTCCAAAAATCAATGTCACAACACATTTTATTCAACCTGAATAAAGTCTGCCTTCATCTGGCTTTCATAAATACTTAGAAATAATAAGTTCATAAAAGTATGTTTTGTCAACAGATTTCATTCTGTTGAAAAAGAGAAGGAAAAGCAATTTTCATCTCTTCCAGATTTTCCCAAGTTGCACTTTCTTCGCTAAACTGGTCCCACTGGACCTTACATTGCTATATATCACGATTTCTTAAATGCAAATGGCGAGTTTCAAAGCACTCGTGTGGGTTTAACCACGATTATTCCTGGGTCTTGGACCTGCAAGGAATTCCAATTTAAAACATGTGACAGATCTGAAACATATTTCTTAAGCAAAGAAATATGGAAAACATCATGCATGCGAGATAAAGCAGGTGGCAAAGCTAAACGATAAGCTACAGGATTGATTATTTCGACAATTTCGAAAGGTCCCACGAATCGAGGTGACAATTTGGCAGCCTTGCCAAAAGTTATAGAACTCTTTCTGGGTTTAACACGAAGAAAAACCTTATCACCAAGCTCAAACTTTCTATCAACCCGCTTAAGGTCAGCATAGCTCTTCTGCCTATCCGCTGCTTCCTTTAATCTTTCACGAATCAGCTTAACTTGCTGTTCCATTTCTGTGAGAATCTCTGGTCCAATTACCACTCTATCCTCAACACTGTCCCAACTAACAGGAGTTCTGCACTTTCTTCCATAAAGTGCTTCAAATGGTGCCATTTTGAGAGATGAATGATAAGTGTTGTTGTATGCGAACTCAACTAATGGAAGATACTCTTCCCATTTATACTGTTGATCCATGCAATACATCCGCAACATGTCCTCCAACACTTGATTTACTCTTTCAGTTTGTCCATCCGTTTCGGATGATATGCGTAATCTGAAGTTTAGTTTTGTTCCAAGAGCAGTATAAGCGTTTGCCAAAACCAGACGTCATTCTTGGATCTCTGTCGATATAATCAATTACGGTACACCATGTAATCTGAAAATTTAGGTGCATGAATCTTTTGGCTAGCACTGGTGAATCATCCTTTAGATTTCCAGCGATGAAATGAGCTACCTTAGTCAGTTTATCTACAACTACCAGGATAACATCATGTTTATTCCTGGACATGGGTAGTCCTTGTACAAAATCCATGGTTATTACTTGCCATTTGTATCATGCGGTATGCTATGAGGATATAGCAGTCCAAACAGGTGCATATGTTACGCCTTCACCCGCCGACATTCCGCATAATGAGTCACAAAATTAATCACATCCTTTTTCATACCTTTCCAAAAGTATTGTTGTTTCAAATCAGCTAGCATTTTTGTGATACCTGGGTGTCCAGAGAAAGGTGAATTATGAAATTCAACTAACAACTTCTTTCTCAATTCATTCAGCATAGGTACATATACCCTGTTTTCATAACGCAAGATTCCTTCATTATCAAAATGAAAACCTTTATACCTTATATCCTTAGGTTACAGCAGAAGCGCGCTTTTACTTGCTGAAAGTATGCATCTGATTCTGAGGCACTTTTTACCTCGTCTTTAAACTGAGTTCTTAATGTTATAAGAGCAGAAATGTGCCTCCTACGACTTAGAGCATCAGCTACTCTATTCTCCTTCCCTTTGATATAGCTAATATCAAAGTCATATTGTGATAAAAATTCTAACCACCTTCTTTGTCTGGCATTCAGATTGGGCTGAGTAAAAATATATTTCAGTCCCAAGTGATCAGTTTTCAACTCAAAAGGTTTCCCTAGTAAGTAGTGTCTCCAGACTTGAAGTGCATGAACAATAGCAGCAAGTTCCAAATCATGAGGGGCATAATTCAGCTCATGTATCTTAAGTTTTCTACTTTCATAAGCAATGACTTGATCATTTTGTAGCAAAACACCTCCAAGGCCTTCCCCAGAAGCATCCGTTACAACAGTAAAATTCCCATTAGGGTGCAGTACATGACTAAAATAGGTGCGTAAGTCAACCTGGTCCTTCGGACTTTTGAAAGTCGCCGCACTTGTCATTCCACATGAATTTCTTATCCTTCTTTTGTAAAGAAGTTATTGGTGCAACTATTACCTTAGAAAAATCCTTTACAAATTTTCTATAGTAACCAGCAAGACCCATGAAGCTTCTTACTTCATGCACATTCTTTGGTGCAGGCCACTCAGTTATTGCCACTATTTTTGAAGGATCTACAACAATTCCTTCTTTACTTATGACATGACCCAAATAGTGAACTTCTGAATCAAAGAAAGAACATTTGGATAACTTACCATACAACTTTCTTTTTCTCAAAATTCCCAAAACTATCTTCAAATGCTCATTGTGCTCCTCAACGCTTTTGGAATAAATGAGAATATCGTCCAAGAATACAAGTACAAACTTGTCGGGTATTCTTGAAAAATATTGTTCATTAAATTCATAAAGGTTGCAGTGCATTAGTTAACCCGAAGGGTAGGCGTAATTCATAATGTCCGTACCTTGTTCGGAAAGCTGTTTTATGAATGTCTTCTTCTTTAATTATTAATCGATGATAACCAGATCAAGGTCTATCTTAGAATAAACTGCTGCTCCACGATCTCGATCAAACAGATCATCGATTCTTGGAAGTGGATATCGGTTCTTGATTGTTGCTTTGTTCAACATCCGATAATCAACACATGACCTTAGTGTTCCATCTTTCTTTTCACGAATATTACGGGCGCTCCCAAGGTGAAACACTTGGTCTAATCAAACCTTTTTGTCAAAAGTTCATGTAATCGTGCCTTAAGCTCGACTAACTCAGTAGTAGTCATCCGATAAGGCGCTTTGGAAATAGGTTCCGTTCTGTGCTTGATTTCAATGGTAAAGTCAAATTCTCTCTTGGGTGGTAACCACGGTAATTCCTCAGAAAAACATCCTCGAAACCTTGTAAAGAGGGAATCTGTTTCATTAAATCATCATCTTCTTGAAGATTGAGATATCTTTACCGCATAAAGGGTACATCCTTTATTTTTAGCCTTTTTAAGTTGCATAGATAAAGCCGGATCTTCTAACTGAAATTTCCCGTTTCACACCTTGAATCTCTCTTTGATTCTAGCTGATCATCTAAACATTTTATGTTCTTTTCATAGCAATCTACCTTTTCTTTATGGTCAGCTAACCAATTGACACCGATGACAATATCATACGATCCCAAAGGTGCAACATAGAGATCAACTTCCGTGGAGAAGTTAGGTAAATCAAGGACTACCCCAAAAAGACACTCACTCCTTCGTATGAGCAGAGTTATTACCATACTCTACTGACACCAAGATTTATCCATTTTTCCAGCTTTTCTTTTAAGTTTAGAAGCAAGTTTATTAGAAATAAAACATTCAGTAGCTCCTGTATCAAAAATAATAGTGACAGGTATGCCGAATAACTTACCCGAAACTTCTATAGGTGTCACTTGCTTTTCAGCTTGCTTGTCTGCTACTGCAGCATGTATCTTATGCTGCTGATTATGATCATCCTTTTTCAAAGGGCATTGATTAGCATAGTGGTCCTTGCCACAATTGTAGCAGCCTCCTACAGGTCCCTTCTTAGGCTCAGAATTACCTCCAGCCTTGTAATTGTCACGCTGTCCTCCATAGGGCTTCTGCCCATTGTTATAATTTTTAACAAAATTATCCCTTACATTTCCAGCAGGCTTATTTACTGCTGCTTTCTTATTGTTATCCCCTTGAAACTTACTCTTGTTTCCAAACTTTTTCCACGGTCCTTTTCTGGGTGCAAGAGAGGTTGAAGAAGGGTTTGCAGTCTTCTTCCGCACTTCCTCCTTATGAGCAGAAATAGCCTTTAATTTCTGTTCTTGCCTAATGGCCTTTTCAACAACTCCTTCCATAGTGGTTGGACTGTGAACATCGACCTCTCCCCCTATCACGGGATTCAATCCCATGATGAATTTCCGTATTCTGAACTTTTCGTCACCTGATCTTTGCGGTACATACTTAAGGAGTTTTGTAAACCGCTCCCAGAATTCAGTTACCGTTAGCTTCCCTTGAGCTAAGTTCTGAAATTCTATCATTTTCTGATCATAGAAAAGTTGTGGCAGCCAACGTTGCCTAAAATAGCCTTTAAATTGATCCCAAGTAATATTGGTCTCATCAATGTTTAGTTGACTTTACGGCTATCCCACCACGAAGATGCTTCGTGTGAAAGCCGATAGGCTCCCAAATAGCTTTGGTTTCCTCCGAGAAGTTCCTTATTGCAAAGTACTTCTCCATTTCATTTGAGCCGTTCTCGGCTCCATCTCCTAATGTGGTGCCATCATACTTAGGTGGACTTATCCTTTTTATATCATTAGTGAGTTCTGGCACGTCAATCGGCCTTTTTTTTTTCGGTTGGATAGGTGCATTCACAAGATTAACATCAACACCCATATTGGGGTTGTCCTCGGGAGGTGGCTGATTATTATTATCGCTTCTTCATTCTCCTCATTTCCCGTCACTTCTTTGTTCAAATACAGCTAAGCGATCTCTTGTGTCCAACAGGCAGCAAGGATCTCATCAGTTTACGGGTTGTTGCGCGCTCCTCCTTGGGTGGAGCATTACGCAACGTTCCCCCTTGTTCTAACCATTTTTCATTTACAAGAAAATTCAGGTTTTTATCAGATTATGGACTCAATAGGTCCAAGAGCTGCAACCTTCAGCTCTGATACCAAGATGTAACATCCTCATTTTAGACAATAGAACAAGTCGATTTTTTTTTTTTGATAAATGCATTCTGGTTCTAAATACATAATTTAGAACTCACAAATCAAATAACCATTCATATAACAGACAACCATATGCAGCTGTAATGACTCGGAGTACCTCCGATCTATTCATTCCATGACTCGGTAATCTACCGATCTATTCATGAGTAATAAGAGTTGGCGTTATTACTTAACCCTTCACTCTTGTGGTTCTCTTCCCTATTCTGGGATTCAGAATGCTCTGTCCAAGGAACCTAACTGAATAATTGTTACCATTATTCATCGGCATCTCATCCCTTAGACTAGGTGAATTAGGACAACGCAATCAGCAGCTTGCGATACTTTGGCCAAATATTTGAAACATACATTTTATGTCTCGTATTCCTTAACGGCATACTCGTCAATCTGGAATACGCCCTTCACCCCATTCTTATGTTATATAGAATGTCTTACACTGACTACTGTCAGTCCTTCCTTTCACAAACGAATCACTCGGAGGTAGATTATCAAGGTGATAATGTTATATGGATGCCCACGAGGATTAGGGATATGGTGACATACTGGTTCAACCTTGCAGTTCAACCAGTGTGTCATGATACCCCGAATCTCCTAGGCAGCCTTATAACATGACCACGTTCATAATCGGACCCTGAGTAACTCGTGCGAGAACAAAGTGTAAATCTTAGCGATCAATGCAAAGGGTGTCACCAGAAGTCTCCTGCATTGTTGTAACTTCGAGAAGATCCTAATCTTCTCGGAGGTACAACCCTGCAGTTGACTTGTGTCGTCAACCTTTAAATCCGCCTCGAAAAGATCTACTTAACAACATGCGTTACGCACTTGAGTTTAAATTACTTTAAAGACTTTTCCCTAAGGTTAGCCTTTCCCGATCCCTGGATTCTTCGTCTTAAGACGACCCTCCTCTATAAAACCCATTACATGGTAGAGGTATTAAGGTCAAACTCTCATCAAGGAGTCATTAGAATACACCTGTTTCTAAACAACAGAATTGGACAATATCTCATAACCTTCACATGAGATTGCCATCCGAACTTCATTTGATTTATATCAGTTCTCTTAACTGAATTTATATCATACTTATTAGTATAAGGATATAAATGATTAAGAATCCAATTTAATATTGTCCTGTCATACTCAGGACTAGGGATTAGTAATTTAATCCAGCTTGTTTAGCGTTCTGCTTAGGTTCATTTTTAACCTATCTTTTAGAAAGACAATTATTTAAATTCAATATTGCTTTCGCTAGAACAATAAGATCTGCTAAACACTCATATGAATTCAACCACATTTTCTTGTAAGCTTTCATAGTTAATCACAAAAGCATCCAAAATTTTACAAAGATATCATTGCCATTCGGTATATAAACCGAAGAAGGTCAACTATCGAAATAGAATACAACACATAAGTATCAAACACTTATTTCCATTTCTTTCAAAATTATACAATTACGTTTTTTATGCAAATGACATACTTGATACAATGCTTAATGGAAAAGAAACATCTTTCCACATATAGTACATTTATATAATCAATTTGTAATTCATTATGAAACAAATTAAATAATCGATCATCTGTCGGATCTGCATTGCTTTTACCACTTACTGCAACCATCGCAAAAATAGTCAACATGAGTCGGTTCGATGAACTGAGCATGATAAGCACTAACTTTTAAAACAATTGCAATCCATCAATTGTTTTCATTAAACACCCTGTTTAAATGAGATCAATTATCCAAACAAGTAAACATATTCAGACTATGCCTTTGTAATACAAAATGTCTACAAATATGTAACTTTATCATCGTTACAGAATAGTCCTAAACACTTCTCAAATATTTCATCGAATATTAAGAATCAAGGAACGAATGTGCACAAACAATCATTGAATCCAAAATCACAACATTGGACAGATCGTTTCATTCATCCAAAAAGGAAAATATCATAACAATTCGTGATTCTACCAATATGTTACAAAACAATTCCCACTATTAGACAGATATCAACAAATATTAAATAACTGAAGAGAAAGAAACATATCATTCTACTTCCTTTCACACAAGTTCACTTTATCACCGTCTCCACTTATGGAAAACATTCATCCAATATGTATACGAACAAGTCCGACAAGCCACAGAAGAATCACTATTTTAAATCAAGAAATAAAACACAAACAAAACTCCTGTCAGTGCCCAACTAACACATCAACAATCCCATATATCAACCTTAAGCCCAATACTAGTTCCTTTTATACACAATATGGCTTTTCGACACAAGTTGAAATCAAGGAACTTTTAAGCATAACTGTCAAACAATGAGACTTCATTGCATTAAGCAATTTGAGGTTTCCTAAAGACTATGCCAAGACGACCACACAGTAATAAGTCAAATAGTTGCATACGATTCCATCTGAGCCCATCAACGGAGCTTTATAAAAATCAGGCAAGCAAATCCGATTACTGAATTCAAAACAAGAAATCGACTGTACCCTTGCCAATCTTTTACACAATTTTGCACAGATTGAAGACGTAAATATACACCTAAAGAATCTATATCACAAAATCCTTGCACGCGAAGGAATCTTATCAAAATAACAAAGATCGAAATACATGTTATTCCCTTAAGTCGCTGGCACAACAATTACCATCATTCAATTATATTCAACCTGAACAGCGGTTCAAATATAAATATAAATCATTCAATCGACTCCTCAGAGTCGTTCAGGTTACAACAATTATAAATCTATATATACACATTGCATATACCGTTAACGGGTTTATACCATAACCGAGGAACCCAACAACGAGTGTAAGATAAAATTAGTTGATGAATCCTTCTATGCCATCTATGGCAAGCGTTGTAACAAATCAAGTGTAAGCAAATCAAATACCCATTTCATAGCAAGGAATTCAAGCGAGCCTCGTCAAAACTCTCGAACAGACTTACACAAAAGAAATGTAAATGCATACCTGGGAGTCTATATCCATTATTTATTACAAATAATGAGAGGTCAAAAGACTGTTACCTCTACAAGACTTCCACGAAATTCAATTAACAAAACTCAAGGATGAATCTATATTCTCAGCAGTGGATAGTAATATACGACTCATTCAGAGGACTCCACTGAGTCGTTCAAATAAAATATAAATATCTCAATATTGTATACAGTTAACGGTTAAACCCTGTTACCACAATAACAAGGAAAACAACTTCCACTGGGTCGTAAAGACTATGGTAACACAATAGTTACCTGTTCTCAAACAAAATAGAAGACAAAACGAAACCCAAAAAGTATCATTAGCCACTGTCATCAAAAACCACGACAGAGCTTCCAAAGGATCAATATAACTAATCAATCATACAATATCCATCAAGTATCCTTCATTGTTTCCACAACAAGAAACGGTGACCAAAAATCGACAACATAGCAGTGGCCTATACCTAACACAGGTATATTCTATGGGTTCTCGCCGAACAGGCCGAGTATTCATACTTTTTATATATAAATATATCTCACATATTTAAGCCAGAATGAATACACAAAGAAATAGAGCCACATTTGAATTTAATAAACATCCATCAAGGGGAAATTGAAAAATCAAACCAAGAGATACAAGTACCAAAATCAAACAAGACCTCCATAGAAAACATCTATTTTCTCAAAACATTTGAAAAGAGTTGTTCTAATGAAATCACTTGAAAGACAACAAGATTTTTAAAGGTTAGGGCCTAACATGACTGGATTTTTCTCAAATTTCCGAAGCGAGACCTTTGGAAGAGCTCGGACTTTCTTTTCCTTTTCCAAGTTAGAGCGACCAACAAAATTTTGCTATCTCCAAAACATATATATTCTCCTTGCCAGAGAAAAGAGCTAGATAATCTCATACTTGCCATGTAACACAAGGAAGACTGGTGCGAAGAACCAGTGAACAGGCAGAGACAAACCTGAAAATCGTGACAAGCCGTCAAACAAACCAACCAACTTCTGTTTGCATGCCTTCTCGCGAGTTCCGAGCTCGACTACCGAGAATATTGAATGCAATAAAACCAACTTTCCCGCTAAAACTCCACTTCCACCGACCGCCAGAATTGGCGATAGTCAAACAAAATCCCAAGTTCATTTCCAGTTTTGGCGACCTGCCACGTCGGCACAGATTAGCCGTCCCCAAAACCTCCGCCAAGACCTGTCCCTCATCCTTATCCCATGCATTTAATAACATAGAAAATGCCGCCCATGGTTCGCACCCCTCCATAGGCCCCTTTATACTCTTGCTCATAGTTAGGTTAGTATCTTAGGTTAGAATTTAGGTTAATACCTAATCTAACTTCCATAACATAGATACTAACTTAGGACATTAACACATAGCCTAGGTCTAGGTTAGATTAACACTAATCTAACCCCTAGGTTAGGTTTTAGTTTTAGGTTACTAACCATTAATAATTCCAATTAGGTCTACATTCTGTACACTCAGAAAAAGACCTATATCATACCTTCTTGAACAGGGTTAGCTCTGCATTCTCGCTGCGAATCGTATGTAAGCGAATTATTACTACGGTCCCACGATCGAGACCTTCCGGATATAATTCGATATCGGGAACCAATTTATTTCACTCGATCAGCCTGAGTCATACTCCTGACTAGCTTATTAAATGCTTCTAGACCTTGCAATCCTGTTCAAGGTCTGTGATTTTAATTCATCATGAACAAACTTAAAGCATTACTTGGATCAATTCCACTGATCCAAGACTAGATCTTATAGATGGATAACTCTATAATTCATTCCGAGATCAGATTAATACTCAGATACAAAATGAAATAAATAAAAGAGTCTAATCATATTCTGACTCAGTCAAGATCTACAATCTGCAAAGAAATACAGTACATATCAAGCATGATTTCTAAATCGAGGAACACATCCTTTTACAAGAAATCACATATCAACACTTGTATGCTCAGGAGAAAGTAACGACAGTTCAGGGTGTTACACTAGAAGCAATTGGCCACGATCACATCCCCTTTGCCCTTTGGGCGTATCGGACTAGCATTCACACCTCCACTAATGCCACCCCATTTTCTTTTGGTATATGGTACCGAGGCATGTCTTGCCTCTTGAAATACAAATACCCTCCCTAAGAATATCTCTTTAGGATATTCCCACCAATGATGATTTCCGCCAAGAAGCGGTTAGCCCAATTGGAGCTTCTTGACGAGCGTCGTCTTACGACTCTTGACCACCTTCAAATCTATCAAAAATGCATCAAGCGTGCTTATGATAAGTGACTCCATGAGTGTACCTTTAAGGTTGGTGATCTTGTCCTCAAATAGAATTAGCATGTAACCAAACTAGAAAAGAGCAAACGTGGAAAATTTTCTCCTAAGCTGGATTGGGCCTTACATTATCACTGCACTCGTACTTATGGATCAGGTGCTTACCGTTTAGCTTCACTTAATGGTAAACCTTAGCCTAAACCCTTAATGCCTTGCATCTTCGACCATTCTACTATTGAATTTAGTGTTATATCACTTCTTATCTACCTTGCGCTCGTCCCTTGAGCTCATTTACTACCTCATACACTTTTGTTCCATGCATCTCAAAATAGAATCAAGCTCACGTGTTTTTTCATTACCTCCTCTTAAAGATGCCTTCCCCTTTTTATTCTCGGTCCATGACTTAAAAGTATCAAAATAACATGTTCTCAATTATACGCTTATGGGATATTCTTGAGTCAAACTTCCTACAAAACTAGATGCTTCATGCCAAATGGACATCTAGACCTCTAAAGTTATACATAGACTGCTCCCTCGAAGGACAGCTATGTGCAAAGCCACTTCTACTATTATAAATAGACTTCTCCCGAAGGACAGCTATACACAAAACCGCATCGCTACTATAAATAGACTGCTCCCTTGAAGGACAGCTATACAAAGTCAGCCTTTATCAGAAGCTTCTCGCATTGATCAGCTTCGTGAAGAGCTCAAGAACAACAAAATGCATATCCCCTATGGACTTCCCGCATCGATCAGTCTATATCCAGAAAAGTAAAAAGCAGTATTCCAAAGCACTTTTGAGTCATGGACTTGTCTATTTAGGTTTGGTTCTCTTTCGTCAGAATAATCACCTTATAACAAGTTCTCTGCACCCCCGCTATACCAGCTACCTCACCTCACCATTCGTCAAAGCAATAAAACTCAAGGGACGTGACGTATATCCGATATATTGTGATTATACGACTCTTTTCACCTATCGACTTCTCGCATATGCAAGGTACCTAGGGATTCAAGCTCATCCGACATTTATATGTGGTTTGTTTAGCTCTTCTCAACTACGGGACACTTTTGCCTCTTTTACTCGAATCTAGGATTATGTGTTGACCTTAATCAGGACACGATTCCCTACTACTTGGGTAAGCTAACTTTCGTTTCACCTATACCTACACCAATACCCCCAATCTTGTACCAATATCAATATTTTTACCAATCGACAAATTGCCTAACCACAACCAAATTTCTGAATTCACCTCTCCCCGGTCCTAAGGAGAACTACATCGGTCCGAGGCCCTCCTTGCTTTGTGCAATGGGCTATGTAGGAAGCACTTAGGAGACATGGGGTCTCCTAAGGTTAGCTCGACCATCCCTACCATAACCTATCATGTGTGGTACATATAAATCTTTTTGTGTATTTCTATTTGCTCACATTCATCTTTATCCTTTTTCAAAACAAAACATTCAAAACACAACCATTCTTATTATTATCATACCTCAAATCAACATACATATTCAGTTTTATTTAGATGTTAAACAAATACATCTTCTCTATCATCGACACACGTGTCGGCATCCTTATTTATTCTTATACTCCTAAGAAATTCACTTAGACCCTTGCCGCCTCCCGAATTAGGTGGTGATCGTGATCGTCGACGCCACTCACTTGGCCTCTCCATCCTCAAAGGTGCCACTGCTATTGGTTCCTCCCACCGATCTACCAACCTCTCCTGTAACATATGAATACACCCTCTCGCATGGCGGAATCTCGCCTCTAGTCTCTCCACTCGTGACTCTGCAACCGCTAACAATCCGTTGTCTCATTCACCAACGTTTGAGGTGATGAATTAAACCCCTGAGACGATCTCTCTCCACCAGTAATCACAGCTATATGTCGGGACGATCGGCCCTCTCACGTACACCTCGCAGCTCGCTACCCACCATAATCTATAAGCCTCTGTCGCCCCACATCCATTACCCTACGATCGGCCGCTGCTATCTCTTCTCGGCCCTTACGGAGGTGTCGACGGGGAGGTGAGAATGCCGCCTCGGCGTCGATCCTCATGTATGGTCTATAAGTCATAGGTATATCTGAACAAATCCAAATTGTCGCCGCACGCGATCTAGAGGAATCCTCTCGTACTCACCTGGCCTGTGCCCTGCGATCCACCTCAATCGCTCTACACCCTCAATCTCCTCAGCTGGGTCCTCCACCAATCAAATTCTACCTCCTACTCACTGGGGTCTACCAATCACTCACTCCTCCACTCAACTACTGCCAACTCAGTGTACAAACTCAACAAAATCAATTTTAAACCCAGACAAGCCGTATTGGTTATCAAATTGACAATGTGACAATGACAGGCCGTATTTTTCTTTTTATAGGTTTTTTACCTATAACCGATATCGGTTATATTGTGCCCTAAAACACCGGTATCGGTCATCTAACCGATACCGGTCATATCTAACCGATATCGGTTTCATACCTATTTCACCACAATTTCTACCCTTATTCACCAATCTCCCTTTCTCACCACATCGCCTATACCCTCCTTTGCTAAATAGCCTTTTTGACTTCATTGGCCCAATTCACGATGCAACCAACCAATTAGGCCTGACCCAAGGCCGTAACCAACCAATTAGGCCCGACCCAAGGCCACAACCAACCAATCCGACCCAACCCAAAGCGCGCAACCACCCAATCAGGCCCAACCCAAGGCGCAACCAACCAATCGAGCCCGACCCAAGGCCACACCTAACCAATCGAGCACGACCTAAGGCAAAGAACCAACCAATTAGGCCCGACCCAAGGCCACAACCAACCAATCAGGCCTGACCCAAGGCGCAACCAACCAATCCGGCCGACCACGGCCACAACTAATCAATCGGCCCAACCCACGCATCGCACTCCAACCAATCGGGCTCGACCTAAGGCCCTCCTAATCAATCGGCTGGCAAGGCCGCACGCACGGTAAGTACCTCGGCCGACCCAAGGCCACACCAATTGAGTACCTCGCCCAAGACCTGAAAATTACAATTTTATCCACCCATCATGTAGCTTTTTGTTCAATCGAGCTCACCTATTCATGTTTTAGCATGATTAGGGTACTTGACTTGATCGGTCGACCAACTTTGCCTTGGACCGAGACCGTGACGTTTATCTCAACCAAACCAACCATTTGCATGCGCCGAACATGCCTAAACATTCCTATACCTTACCCGTTATATCCCCGGACCTACTTCTATGCCTTGGATACCTGGGATTATATCACCCTTGTTTGGATAAACTATCGAACTTTGCCTATGAATTGCTTGTTTGCTTTTCAAATCATGTACCCTAGTCACACTATCGCATTTCAACGTGCGTCGCTTCCTTGAACCTACCCCACCATCTTACCATCATCTCAACACCATTTACCCTTTATCAACCCTATCCCCGATTTCACGCTACCTCAATCTCGTGATAGATTTGAGGGGGATTACCTATACCCTATACAGGAGTAACCACTTCTTATTATTGTCGGGCAGAGCTTTACAAGACAAGCTACATGACAATAAGGGGCTAATGTAGACACCAAATTTGTGTCTTACGACACCCTGTGCCCCGCATCTCATTTCATGACCTAGTCTCACCACCTAAACCTTACACAATTATTTATTAATTACCTTATAATTATTAAATCCACATCTCCAAACCTACCACCTCATTTCACCACCTCATCATGACCTAGTCCTAACCCTAAACTAACCTAATAAAGACCTATAACTTGGTCTACATCCACACCCATGACTAATTACTCCTCACCGCACCAAAACCAACCTCATAATGACTCGACCAAGCCCACAACTAATCCCTCGAGAGAAAAGGAGGGAAAGTTGGCTATTTTACTAAAAATAGCCCACTTTGACTTAACCGACATCGGTTCTACTCGACCGCCGTCGGTTACATGAACCGCCATCGGTTCCATGTAAATGACCTCCCTGACCAAAAATATCGAATCGGGAATTCATTTGAAAAAACCATCCAGAAACTCACTTGGTAGATCGAGACAAGTGAAGAAAGAGAAGAGCATCGAGCCAAGACTTCAACCGAGCCACTTTGGATTGTTGTCACCCCATTCAAGCATTGGGAAAGACCGAGGATAGCTTCATCACTTGTTTTCCAATACGGATCATCCCAAGCCGAGCCTTACTATCACTACCACATTCCTTGGACTGAATCTTCATCAAGGACGAGTAAGTAGTATATTGTATGTTTCTAAGCACCATTTCTTGAGCCTTTTGATTGATAGTAATTATAAGCTCACTCCTAGATCTACCACGCCGGCACTCTGCACTTAACCTTCATCCATACATCCTTGTATTTCCCGAGAAGATAGTTTTATCACATTCGAGTCTTCCCGTCATCTCACTATTCCCCTCGGCCATCCACCAGTCTTAATAACCCCACAATCACCCCAGTAACCAACCTCTATCCGAAGCACCTAGATTATGACCCCTACGGGGTGTCGGTTATCGCCTCGACAACGGTTCTCTAACCGCAGTCGGTTATAAAGTGACCGGCATCGGTCACTGTGACTTATACCCAAAACCTTCCTCTCACCTATTTGTCTCCTAACAACCTCAGATCCAGTCTGGTTTATCCTCGTAACTCAACTGAGCGTATCAACGACCATTGACAAAAAAAACAACGTGACGTTTTATTATCGGTAGTTTAGTCTCTATTGCTTGGTAACGAGGTACCTAAATCATGATTTCGCAATAGCTTCTTTATTATCATTTGTGTTAATTCGTATAAAAGGGGAACTGACCACCTTCGAAAGGAAGTCTAATATTTCCTGGGCCCAAGCGCAAGTTCCCTCATTTATTGTCTAATTAGAATTTGGTGGTCTTGTGTTCTTACTTGTAGGTAGTCCTTCCTAAAAAAAGTTCTTCATGCAATCGATCTCGATCTCTACAAGACGCGCACACCCTCCCCCCAGATTCAACGGGTATTCCTCCTAGCCCTAACCCTTATCTGCTTTCAAGAGAATGAAAGGATAGAAGAAACTCTATTCCAGAACGGAAGCATTGCGTGTGAAACACCTTGTTGTTGAGCCGCTACCACACCTTTTCCTCTTGCACGCCAATTTTGGGATAATGACCACTAGACTTGGATATCCACCCATGCTCCCATATTTCTTCTCTATGTTATCACTCTCTTTTGTCTCCTTGAGGACTTCTTCGGTGTTGCTCTCCTCCTCTTGGTCAACTAGGTCCTTGATGATTCCTTCCACTTATCTCTCTGTGGCATCCTCTATTTTCTCCTTGGTTAGGCTTGGGGTCCTTTGATCTTTCATGCCGACCTTCTCACTCCCGCCTTTTCCTTGAGTGCCTTCTTCATCCCCATCCTTTTCTTCATTCCCGTATTCTTGATTCATGTACATCCTACATGAGATGGTCTTGGGCTCCTTTGTGATCTTCTTCATCCCTATCACCCTTATTAGCCTCCATGCTTTCCATCCCTTCCGAGTTTTCCTTTTCTTCCACCCTTTGTTTCTTCTTTTAGGTGACTCAATTATAGGAGACTCTTTCTCTTCCCCTCCGGGTGGTTCCTCCCTTTCGGTGACTCTTCTTCTTTAGGGGGATTTTCTTATTCGGAGCTTCTTCATTGGGATTATTCTCTCTTTCATCCACAATGGAATTATTCATTCTTGCATAGGTACTTGTTCTTGACTTGGACTCCCGTGCACTTATAAAGCTGCCTTTGCTTGTGCACTTGGTGCCTTTTGTTCGGGGCCTCTTCTCTTTCCCTTTTCCTTAGTGTAGCCTTCTTCCTTGTGGTGGGGTCTTACGGGATGGAAACATTATTATCCATGTATGTGCCCTTCTCATAATTTGGCCTAATGTGTAGATATACCCTCGTTGCAGTCCTTCGGGTAATTGACAATGTCCCTAGTTTTATCATATGTACCTCATGGGAGACATACTTCTCCACATAGGCACACTTCTTGGGGCATACTAATTTTCTCTGTAGCTTGCGGTGGTTTTGGTCCACCTTGCTGAGGTTGAACCTTAGTATTTTTTCTTCCTTGAAGTGGTTGACTCCGGCTCAGGAAATATTGAGTAGTGAAAGAGAAGGGTAATTTACACCATGGGCTCTTAGTCCCATCTATCAAAGTGAACCTGCCAATGCAAAAATACTGGTATATAGTGAACTCAACTTCCCCTTGCACTAAAGATGGAAATTTTTTGGGTATCCTTCACTCATTCATGAATGTGTTGTGCAGGCATTCTCTTGTACCATTTTTCGGGCACGCCTTATGGGTGAACGTCATGGTATCGCGGGTGCACTTCTCAAATCTCTTGACAAGGGAGGGGTCCTCATCTGGATATTCCCTCTACAATGGTGAGGAGGATGTTACCAAACATAATTTTATCCCCATTGTGTGCGGACACTAATGATGATTTCTTAACTGCAATGAAGACAGACATGTTATAGATGGTCCCTTCTAAATTTTTTTGGCACACATTCAACTAGGCCTTGTTGGCCTATGTCCACCTCTCTTACCCATTGAATTTGGAGACCAAGCATGTGGTTATCCTCATTCTTTGGGTCGAGAGATATTTGAAATGTTGAATTAGCGCCATCCCTTCTTATAATCACAAGATTTCATTGTCTCCTTGATGGCCTCCTTATCTTCCAAGTCATCCTCTAGCGGCTCCCCCTCATAGACAAGACCGGTGAACTTAGAGATCAGTTGGGGAGTTATTCATATTCTTCACCCCATGAAGTAGAAATGGTCCTCATGAATAGATGACATTAACCATTTGTATAGTCACTCGGGTTTTCCAAAGTAGGGTAACTCATAAAGTTGTTGTAACCTTGACCTTCCCAACTTCACCTTTACCTCATCATCATAAATTGGCATTCCATTTGGTGTCCTCTTATCTGTCGGGCGAACCAGTTCTAATGCCATCTCCTTCTTTGTGGTGCTCATCTGATTGTTGTATTCTCTCACAACCATCTTCCTCACATGAGACACCCATTCTTTCCCAAAATACGCCATCTGGGTATTGCATCTCTACATACCATTCCTTTTGAAGCTAGTGGAAATAATCTTCTTTACTTTACCCTTGCCCTTATTTGATGAAAAAATTTCCTTCTTTGGTGCCATCTTTTTTTGTCATGTTACTAAAACTTCTTCCTTTCTCCTTATCCTAGTTTTTCTCAAATTTGTGGCTTACCCTCTTCAAAGAAAATCCCTTTACTCCCATGCCCTAGTTGAAGAACCATAACTTGGAAAACCCTTCCACAAGATGGTGTGCTCTCATGAAACCTTCTTCCTTATGCCTCTGTACTCCTTCCACTCTGGTTAAAAATTACACTAGTTATGCATTCTAATTTTCACAATTTTTCTTTCATACAAATCTTCTTCGTGGATCTCCTAATTTGTAAGAGCTCTACGATATCCTAATTGCAATGTAAACAATAATGTGCCCCAACCTTCTACTTATAGATTTTTGTTGCTCTCTCCGCGATAAATGTTATTCCACCTATCATAGTACTCGAATTAAAGGCCACTCCTCCTATGCAAACCTTTCATATTTTTCCTTCTGCACACCCACTCTTGTGCGAAAAATTTCACAACCTTACGGCACTCAAAAAAAAACCCTTCTTGAACAAATATCCTTACGTGCACTCGTAGCACCAAAATCATTTCTTATGTCCCTGATTTTTGACATCGCCTACCTCATGTTGTTCCTTTGCTTTTCACACTTGTATGTGGTTTTTATAAATCCTTCTTGATACCAAACTCCTTCTGTTCACCTTTTTGGTGCGTGCTCTTCCATACTACGCACTTTTCATCCTTCAATCTAGGCCATCGAAACAGAGTTTTCCAATGCTTGTCACATCACTCCACCCCACACTTAAATAGGTGCATGGTCCTCTGTGCATACACAATATTTTGAAAATAATAAGTGGTTACTGGTGCACAATGCACACAAAACAACAATGAGAAAATGAAAGGAACAAGCAATGAGAAAGGGAAACACAAGGAAAAGAAATGCATAAAGAGAAATCCTAGGCTACATGGTAATCTTTGCCTAATTTATGAACATAAGGAAGAATTATTTATAGTAGGGCTTCAACCTACTCCTATTGAAATGCCCTAGTAATCGTGTTCCATCAAACACATGTAAGCGACAAGTTCTGAATTAAGTATATAAGATACAATATATGGGACCATCGAATAGACTTTTAATTTCCCGAGGATGACACATAAACTTGGAATCACACAACAGAACCATCTTCCCAACCTTGAATTGTTTGTTTTTGATATAATGATCATGCCATGCTTTTTTCATGCCCTTTCAGTCTTCTTAATCCATATAGTAAGTGATCACCTTTCATCTAGCTACATTAACTTTTCCATGCACTCTTTAAGTGCTTGTTTCATAAGCTAATCCTAATCCTCATGCACGTGTAATATGCAACGATGGTAGCATAAAAAAACTAGTAAAACAAATTTTGTGCCAAACACAAACTGAAATGGTGTGGCCTTGTTCAATCTCTTATAGGTTGTCCTATACACCCATAGTATGACTAAGACTTTTTCATCCCAATCTTGTCTTCCCACATCACAAATTTTGGTTAGTGTGTGGCTTAATATCTTGTTAAATGCCTCAGTAGTTCCATTTTCTTGAGGGTAATAAGGGGTGGTTTTGTGATGGGCCACCATGAACTGCTAATTTCTTTTTGTTGTCTCATTAAAAATATGTGTACCCTATCACTAGTCAAGCTTAAAGGACATACATACCTTATAATTATGTTCTCCCATAAGAATCTAGCAGCTATCACTACTGTGCAATCCCTTGTAGGTGTTTCCTTCACCCACCTTGTTAAGTAGTCATTGCAAGTAATGATATAACGCTAACCGGACTTGCTGCGCGACATGTGAAATTGGTCCTACAAAATTAATCACCCATTTTGCAAATGGTTATGCACTAGCTATTCGTCTTAAGGGCATTTCATCTTTTCTTCCTGGCTTGCCAAGGCACTAGAAATGGTCACAAGCCTTGAAAAACTCAATACAATCCTGGTAGATACTTTCCCACCAAATCCTTGCAAGTAGAATCTTCCCCACGGTGGCATTTTCTACATAGTGTCCTCATGAAATTCTCTTGTGTGCATCTTCCATGATTGTAACACACACATGTTCTAACACACATCAGCGTAGAACATCATCATGACCTAACTTGTATAAGTCTCCACTAATTAGCACATAAGGAACGACGCGTATAGCTAATTGTTTTCTTTCCAAAGTCTTAATTCCCTTTGGTGCCACACCCATTTTGAGAAACAGAAATATCCTATAATTTATAGGGCATGCGTTATATTCTAAACAATTGTGTATCCGACATTATATCCGTAATGCTTTTACATCCTCTCCTAAATCTATTCTTGATAAATGGTCAGGTCCTAAGTTTCTCTTTCCTAGTTTTACAACAATTTGTAAAGTCAAACTCTTGAAATAATAGGACCCATCGACATATATTCCTTTATAAAACAATATTTTTACTAAGTAATTTAATGCCATGTGATTTGTGTAGAATATAAAGGGTGTTGCCAACAAATACTACTTTAATTTATGTAGCACATAGATAATTGATAATGCCTCGTGCTCAATGGTTCTATAGTTTTGTTTTGCTGGTGTCGACTTTCTACTTGTGAAACAAAAGGGGTGATCAAAATACCATCACTAGGTTGTGCCAATCTTTGCTCAATGGCTATCCATGAGGCATCAACATGTACATGGAAAGGTTTATCCCAAGAAGGAAAGTGTAGGATGAGTGAAGTAATAAGACTATTCTTGATGTATCAAATTCATCATGCATTGCACCTCTCCCAAATGAAAAGGACATATGTGTTTCAGGAATCCTTCCAATGGTGTAGTAATTTTGACATATCCTCTAATAAGTTTTTGGTAGTACCCTGTATGACCAAGGAATCCACGCATGATGCTTTGGGTTTGGTAGGCTCCCTAATCTCACAATAATGGTAACTTTGGGGATCCACCACAGAAGCCTTCCTTACGTATGATATGCCCCAACGGGGGGTCCCAAAAGGAGTAGTAAAAAGACACTTCTTGATGTTGAGGGATATGCACAATTGCCAACAACTTTCGAACATCAATCACAAATTGTCACAATGATTTTTCTTTGGTCCATACAACTGCCTAATCATCAAGGTAGACTTGAAGAAACTTGTGGATAAATTCGTGAGATGTTTGGACCCTATGCATGAAAACACAATAGGCACATTCTTTAGTTCAAAAGGCATGACCGCATAGGAAAAAATTTCCCATTCAATGGTGAAGAATGTCTTCTCTCGGTCTTCCTTTGCAATCCTAACTTGATAATAGACTGAAAATCCATTTGTGAAGGAATATATCTCACACCTAGATACTTCCTCCAAGATTTCTTCAGTAAAAGAGGTTGGGAAAGGATCAATTACACATACCACATTCAGGTACCTATAGTCAAAATAGATCCTTATCCTTCCATCCTTTTTAATTCTTATGACCATGGGGCTTATCCATTTTGATTCCTCCACAACTTCAATGATGCCTGATGCGATCATCTTGTGTATCTCCTCCTTGAATCGAACACACAAATTTGGATTCATCGG
This sequence comes from Taxus wallichiana var. yunnanensis, assembly GCA_018340775.1. NCBI lineage: Eukaryota > Viridiplantae > Streptophyta > Pinopsida > Cupressales > Taxaceae > Taxus > Taxus wallichiana. The sequence goes on from CM031243.1 coordinate 849,764,037, forward strand.
TAAGGTTTCTTCCAAATCGGGCATGCTTTGTCCTTTCACTTGATCCAGATTTCTCCTAGAGAGTAGTGAAATCCCTTAAGCTCATGGTATCTACGCAGGAATAAATTCTAAAACTTACAATAGATCAATGATATTTAAAACCTCCTTCTCTAACCAATAGTCCCCGATAGTAGCATCCTTAGGTTCTGTATCTGAACCAATGTTAACCTTATTTATTTTCAGGGGTTCATGGTACATGCGCGCTTTTTCATTAGCACTATCCACTACCTCACACATACCCATAGTATGGTTAACATCTAAGTTCTCTACTTCCTCGTCATCTATCACATAGAAAAAAATTCCCTTTTCTTTCTCCATGCAGGCACGCTCAAGTTATAGCTCCTCTAGTTCCTCTTCATCAAAACATGCTTTTAACTCAAGTTCTCCTAATAACTCCATAATTCTATCCTCAGCCATGGAACTATCTCCCATAGTTAGGCACTTAACAACCTATAATGCCTTGTTCACCAATGGATTAGTACTTTGATACTCAAAGGTTTGAATCAAATCAGCCATTAACTCTTACGGTTCCACCTGTCGACGGCATAGATTTGAATGAATATACCATATGTGTGCACAACCCTATCATGTTGAATAGAACTTGTGTACCCATAGGGAAGGCGGTAAAGCTTCCGAGCCTCCCATCCACGTTTTCTCACATACCTAGACATGATCGAGGTGGGTCCCCTTCCATCATAGGAAAATTTTAGTGGGCACGTTACTGCGGAAGAATCTAGAAAAGAGCACAATCCTCACCTCATGCCATCCTAGAAGATTGTCTTGGTGTGCTGCCCACCAACGTGTTATGGTTCCATGCAATGTGTAGAAAAAATACTCCTCCTTTCAATTTCACATCTCCATTGGGCTTCCATGGCTCACAGAAAAATGTCATGGTTGCCTTCCCCAGTGTAACTTGGTAATTTCTTTCCTTTCGGGCACTGAGTGGGTGTGCCTTTGTCACTCTTATAACGGAGCCTCTCAAATTCCACCCAATCAAATCATAAGTCCTATGCACCCAATTATCACATGTTACACTAGTGGTATTTGTTAACCATTTAACCTACCCGAGAAAAGGATGTATGTCAGACCTATGTTTTTTAAGGAACCCTCACACAATGAATTTTGCTAAGAGAAAGAGTCTGAAAAAATTCCAAATTTTCGAGACTTCGGAATTTTTTCTTTTCAGAATTTTGAAGCTAAGTTTGGATTTTAAATTTGATTTTTTTCCGAAGTCGAAAGTGTGAAATCCCAAATTTCATGGCTTTAAAATTTTGGAACTCTTTAGTCTCTTTTTTTAAATCCGACTCGAACTTATGAAAGTCTCGAAAGTCTGAATTTTTAGATTTTCAGATTTTGGGTTTTGATTTCTCTGAGTCATTTTAGTTTTTAAACTTGATTTTTTCCAAAGTCGAAACTCCAAAAGTCCTAATTTCAAATTTTCGGGTTTTGGGTTTTGGACTTTTAGTTGCCAAATTATCCTTTGCTTCCCCATTTTTTTCCAAAGTTTGAAATCCTGAATTTTAGAATTTTAGGTTTTCGGGTTTGGAACTTCAGAGGTTTTAAGCATGATTAATTCTCACCTACCTCATATAGGGTAGATTTTTTACCATTAATGTCGGGATTTCTATATAAACGTGGATTTTTACTTTTATTTTTACCTGACACTTTCGCTCTGACATCTCATTCTTGTCCTTTTGGCGTCCTTTTCAAGGTATGTTTTTTGGTTTTACTTTCTTTTGGTTTTTAGGTCTTTTCTCCTTTTTTTCCCCATTTTGGGTTTCTTTTGTTTTCCCCTCTGTTTTCTCTTGTGATATCCTTCTTTTTACCTTGTTTTGCTGTAGAGGTTTTTCCATGTTTTTTAAGAATGGGGATCTCTCTGAGTCCCTCATACTTCCTCCTATTTCTTGAAATCCACTTTGGTTTCTTAACATTTCCTTTTTGCAGTTACTTCAGAGATCATTCAGAGTGTCTTTTGGAAAAGTTTCATTTTGGAGAAATCCTCAAAAAATCACAAGGTGGGAAACTACGTGGGAGAAACTTTTTAGAAAAAATCTTCACACTTTTCAGATTTTCAGAGAATCGGAGATTCCAGTTTCAGGTTTTTAGATTTTTAGAGATTCTAGTTTTGGGTTTTCGGAGAATCAGAGATTTTAGATTTTCGGGATCCCTGACTTTGGAAAAAATTTTCAGAGATTTCTTTCAGTGTTTTCTTTCAAACTTTTTTCGGTTCTGGGTTTTTGAGTTTTCTGCTCTCAGATTTTCAGATTTCTATAGCATTCAAACTCCCAAAACACAGGTTTGATGTCTGCCTCTACTTTAAAAGGGAAAGAGAAGATGAAGTACACATTTCTTGGAGTTTCTCCTCAATCCTACTTAACCTCTGATTTGGGAAATATGGGGACACCGATCTCAGGTAGATTGATCTTTCCCAAGTTCTAGGAAAGATTAAAGGCCCCAAATAAAAATCCATGGATGCAAGCCATCTTCGATAGTGGTCTTGCTCTTGCCGCTGGTTTTCCCACATCCGTGAATGCCTAGAATTTGTCCTAGCTACAAAGTACTCACTACGATGAAGACTCTATGTCGATAAGAGATAGCGATGATAAGGTGGTAATCCGTCTGGACCTGGATTTCTTGAGGACTTGTTCAAACTTCTAGATGTACAAGATTACGCCACTATCTCACCTGAGATAGTAGTCAAGCACTGGGATAAAAAGTAGGAGGTATGCTCAAAGGTTATGATGAAGTCTTACCTAACTAAGAATTTTTCCAAATTTCCCAAGACTATACATCGATCATATTTTATTCAGGAGGTCAACGACCTCATTATACTCTTGAGCAGAGTTTCAGGTCTTCCGTCTACTAAGGAATTCCAAGAATGGATGTTCTTGTACATAGCAATGATCAAGAAGAATAATGAGTTTATCCGATGGGGTGAACATATCAGCAGTAATATCCGCTACCAGTTGGGCAAGGTGGCAGAGACCAAATCCTTCTACATGACATCTTTCCTAGTGTATGTAGTTGCTGCTATGGGGGATTTTGTAGGGTTAAATAATAGGGTGTTCACAGTACATCCCAAATATATGAATTTTATCCCCAACTTACTCTGGATGAGGGGAGAAAACACTTCGAAGGATCAGTGATGCTTTCTTTGCTATTGTCCTCTATTATTTTGACAAGGAGCTATATAATCGGTGGATTTCTGATGAGGCTTTCCAAGAGGTGTGGGAATGGGGAGAAATTTACCTTAGTTTCCCACATTCACCTACCTTCAGATTCCTAGTTTCATAGGTGCCCCCAGCAAGTTGCCAAGGTGCCCTACTGACAAGTGGATTCTTCTGGAATTGGTTTGGCAGTTGTTGGATTACCATAAAATCCAAAACAAGTGTCACAAGGTGGGGATGCATTTCCCTATTACAATTGGTAGGTATTCTTGCCTAACTATCCATAAGGAAAGAAACATGGATGTTGAAATGGCTAAGGTAACCCTGTGGACCTTCCATCCATGAACTAACTTTGACTATTGGGGTAAGTTTAGGAAACAGGAAATCTAATGCTCATATGCCCCAATTAGAAGATATATGGATCCATTGCCGAGATGAATTCATCATATGGCAAAGGGATTATGAAAGATTAACCCTTGATGAAGTGTGGTAGTTTGGGTTGGCTGATGTGCCAAATGACTTACAAGATAATGATGAGGTTCTAGATTCATCATACAGGGATGATGATGTTGCTAATAGACCACTGCCATTGGTTGACTGGTATATAGAAGAATGCAGCAATACTAAGGAAAGAGTGGGCCCCATTCTAAAAATAACTTTTTCACTGGTTGGCCACTTTGGGAATCTCACCCAAAGGGGAAAATCAACCTTCAAATATAGGGCCCACATCAGTAGTGCACCAACCAACACCTACAAAAGGCAAGAGATCGACCCAAAGGGTTCCCATAGTTCCAAAGAAGATCTCATTTGTGGTTGGTGGCTCATCCCTTTCTAGGTCCGGGTTACAACATCTACAGTATCTGAGATAGTGGAAGTAAGTGATTCCCCAAGTACCATTCAGGATCCATCCCACCTTCCCCTTCCTCCATTATCACTTCCAATATCAGTTCCCTCCACATCTACCATTTCCTCTTTTCCATCTCCTTCTATGGCCCAGGTATTTTCGTCACTTCCAGTTTTATCAGCTTGGGAAAATATTAGGTCACCCATTTCTTCCTCACTTCCTTTGACACTCCCATTTTCTTCAATCTCAACTCCCAGCATCACCTTGTCAATTCCCATGGCTCTCCTCACTCCCACACCTTCCATCATTGCCACTCTTTGCTCAGATGTCAGTTGGCATGTCTAGCAAAATTACCTTAACTGGTACTTTAGGTATCGGATCTTTATTCCACCTTCCTTAGCTCTAGCTATACTAGAGTGGTTGTTTAGACAAACTCCTAAACAAAAGAAAAAGGTTCCTCTAGGAGATGTGATAGATCTCAAGCATATTGGAGTCCATGCCCAAAAGACAAGCCAAGAGACCGAGAACTATATCAAGTCTAATGGTTAATCCATCAGGAGAGCGTGATAGAAGTAGCTACCCCTATTGAGGGGAAAACTAAAGAGACTATCACAACAGATTACTGGATCTTGAAGTTCTCATTGGGGAAGGCTACACATGAAGGAGCCAAGAAGGATGTACATACTGCTCTTGGGGCCCTTTTGGAGAAATACGATAAAGACAAGGCCACCAAGGATGAGCTTAAGGCCAAGGTCGAGTAGCTCACTACACTGCTACGCATAGAGTAACTCAGCCCACTCCCCTCCACCGACATCTCAACTACTACGACCATGAAAATCTCATCTACCATCGATGATATCTCTTATCATGAAATCAAAAGCTAGGCCAGAAAGGGAGAGCGGTGAATGGATGGATGGAGAGGATCTTGTAGGAGGCCAACCCCTTGATCAAGGAAGCTGTGGAGATTTATGATGATTTATAGATTGCAAAAACCACCATCGCTAAGATGGATGAATCCCTCTCTGAAGATAGTAATAACTTGAACTTAACCTTGGTGACATGGAGTGACATAAGAGAGGAAGATTCTAACTTAATTTTGCAAGAGGAGGTAATTGATGATGCCTCAAAATTGTTTGAATATCAAAAAGCTATGGAATTATGGTGTCAAGTGCTGCAAGATCTAATTAAGAAGTTAGAGGATAAACGGGTGGAAATTACGGATGCCCTCAATGATATCTCTGAAGAGTTCGACAATGCCCACTGCAAGTTTTTCAATGAGAATATCGATGCTCTTCCGAGGACCAGATCAAAGAGAATTTCAAACACTTGGTGGAGTGGGATGGTGATATTGAAAAATTTCAATAGTGACTCCATTGATCAACTGGTTCTATGCAAAACTTTATAGGGAGACTAAAGAAAGTCATAATCAAGCTTCGAAGGTTGCCGGAAAGGATCACAAAAGAAATCAAACAATGGACGTGGTGAATCACTATGCATGTGGACCTGGAGATGATGAAACTCAGGGTATTGTCAAGCATTACTTTGAATACAGACAACGCATGGCCACGTGGGAAGAGGGAAAAAAATATGTAGAGGAAGGAAAGGAGGGTGAACCAGGCCAAAGCTGAGTGGCCATGAAAGGACAAGTTGAAGCTCTGGAAATGGTCAAAGTTCATAGGATTGACTCTTGGTCAACCCTCAACAACAAATTTGCTATTTTTATGGGAGCCTGTTCCCTTTCATAAATGACATTACTATTTTTAGTTAACTATTAGTTAAGGCAACTGTAATGGCTCAGTTTAGGAACTTATAAATAGTGGAGTGCTCTACATTATTAGATATACATATTTTTGGAGAGATTTGGAGGAAAGTTGCTCTTCAAGCTTGGAAGAGTACTTTAGAATTTTGTTGAAACCTTTTAATTATATTCAAAGTTGCTCCTTGCACTTGAAAATCTATCTATTGTGTTTAATGATTAATCATTGCATGCCTTGTGAATGAGATTCCTTAGTGTTATCTGATTAATCTACCTTTAGTTCAGGTTATCTGTTTTCATATTGAGAAAAGAATAGTGTGATTTCTTCCCATCAGTTGTGAGAAAATATTTTCCTTCTGCTGATTAAAAGTTACATTATTATTATCATTTAAGTGAATAATGGATCTGTGTTTGTGATTATCCCTTTGATAAATTATCTGTGTATTAAATTAAAGTTGATCCCTCTATTGTGTATGTTTAAGGTTTAACGGAGGAACGTGTGCTTCTGGTCTGTGGTATTTTACCCTTTCCAAGTTGCAATAGGTGAGGGTGGTTAATGGTGAAACCATCATACCCACATTAACCCTTCCAAAAGTTAAATATCCCTTTTCTTGGTGCATCACCACTTCTAGAATAGATTTTATTTCCTTGTATTCTTCTTCCCTAAATCCCATGAAATGTTAGCATAGGACTAGTTTGCCATCTCTCTTACATCAGAAGTAGTGTTGTGTTTAGTCTAGGAACAGGAAGTCAGCCTTCTCAGAGGTTCACCTTGAGCCCAAGTCCCACATCTTGAGAGGTGATCCCATGTGTCCAATCACACCAAATGTCATGATTCATATCATGCCATTTGGGGTGCAGTGATTTGGAGACAACAATTTTTGGCATGCTCGGTGGGACGAGTTGGTACCACTCTTCTCATTTCATTAACACAAGGTACCTAGCGACTCCATCTCTCTAGATTTCAAAGTTCATTACAACAACTCATGTGAAGGATTCACACAAGAGCTTCTTCAAGATAGGATAATTATTGTCATACAGAACTTTCTTTGTCTCCTCCAAGAAGAAGGGGAAGAAACCTTTCAGTGTTGCCATCAGCTGCAGCTTTACCTCATAGGGGACATTCAACTCCTCCGAAAGACATTGCCCCACCAAAGTATAACTAGTTTGTGAATATCATGGCAGCCAATACTTGTCCTCCATTCAATACTAGCAGTCCCCTGTTGTTAGCACAAAGAGACGCAATACCAACCACCGCTTTGAAAATTTTACCATTTTACAGGGGAAAATAATGTATCACCTGGGAGCACATAATGGATGTGGCCAACATCTACGCAGTATACAAGTATTACAGAAGATAATGTGGTAGTTTGACTCTTACTACTTCATTCAAAGGAAGGGCACTTCAATGGTTTGAGTTTAACTGCAGGATCCATTACCAATTGGAATGATTTGGGCACAAAGCTATGTAAACAATTCAAAGATAAGAGTGATAATCTTTCACTTGTGGAGCAGTTTCATACTATCAAGTGATCTTCCCAAGAATATATGAGTGACTTCAACCTCCGCTTTGACAGGACTTGGAAACGGATCCCAACACTCGTAAGGCCATCCCCAGAAAGCACTTTTTATATTACTTACGGGCATTGAACAATGATGTTTGCTTGTCATGATCTAGTCTATGGGGGCACCGTGATCCCTGATGCTTATGAAGTGGTCATACGAGATAAGAACTACTTGATTCAAGCAGGTAAAATTGTTCCTAGACCCCCCATTCCTATTTTTGTAGAGTTGGCAGGACAACAACCAGTCCTTGCCCCAATCCCGTTGCTTTGGTTCCAATAGCTACACATGCTTCCAATACCTCAAATGATTTGGCTGAGGTAAAATCACTATTACAGACCTTTGGGAATGAACTCGTAGCAATGAAAAGGTAGTAGTCCCAATATACTCACCCCTTTCAATCCCAATATCAAACAAACCGTCCTCCTTTCCAGGGAAGCGGTCAGCCACCAAACCAAGCTATAACCCAAGCTGCAACTGTGAAGCCTTTGAACTTCTGAATCCTCGCTGCCAGCTCATCTAGAGCTATAGTCCCGTGCAGAACAACCTCATCCAAGACTACGAATGGTGTTATCCATGTTCTCAGCCCCATAACCAGAATATTTTCCCAAATGGAGTTTTGAGCCAAGCTCTCATGGTTCAAGGCATAACAACTCCACCTAAATCATCTACTGAACCATCCAATTCAGAAGGTCAAGACCAAGCCCCTGATGAAACCACATTATTAAATTGGAAAGAAGAGGATTTTGTGGTTTGAATATTGATTCCTCCACCATAGCATCTAACACCCATTCTAAGAAAAGGGAAATAGATGCAGGGTCTCCCAATACTGATCAGGCATCCACTTCTCAAGCCCCAACATAGATACTAGATGATAAAGGCATGAGGAAGAAATCACCAGAAATATCTACTGATCAAAATACAAAGAAAGATGAGATGTCCAGTATCACGATACCCAATAAGCACTATCGAAGGAAGACCCCAACATCCCAAAAGGTATTAGCAAAGTGGGAGCAATTCCATTCAACATAGTGGAACAAATGAAGAAAACCAATTTGAGCATCACAATGTGGGATGCACTTTCAATTCCTTCTCAAAGGAACTTGTTACGAGAAGCTTTAAACAACTTTAGCACTACTAATAGATCGTCGGGTCAAGAAGTCACAGTGGTGACCAGTTTGTGCCAACCTGAAACAAAAATACATAGGCTAAGACCAACAAGCCTCCACCATTTTATATCTCACTGATCATTGGTGACCATTTGGTACACAATTGCATGATCGATTCTAGAGCTAGTAGTTCCGTGATGCCTAAACAAATGTATTACAGATTCCATATGCTCCAATCTCAAGAGGAGTTGTTCAGCTAGATGGTACTATAGCACCAAAATGGGGGTTATTAAGGGGCTTCAACTCACCATCCATGCATGTCCTAGTTTGAATTTCACTGAAGGATATATCCATCATTGATCTCCCTCCCCTCTTCGCCATCTACTTATCATGGGATTTCACCATAAAAATGGGAGGATATTTGTCATCAGACTGGTCACATATGATCTTGAGGACTCGTTATGGGATGAAGGTAACCATAAGAGTAGAACCAATTTCTCCTACCCATGTGGAACCATACACGTCCAAGCCCATAGAAGGTAACTATGTCATTTGTGACCTAGAAGAAGAGATCATGGATCATGAACCTGCTACTCTTGTAGAAGAGGTGCCTGATACAGTGCTTGATGAGGTGAGTATAGACCATCAATATGACCCGTATGCTGATTTATTGGCTAACGAGGAATTTGGCCTATTTTTTGGATGAGACTAGCTTGGGAACTTATTATATACATGAAGAAGGTACAACCATACCATAGTTGATTAAGACCCAACGATTCGAAGGACTATGATGGAAGCTTTTCTTTGATGGTTCGAGGAGTAAGAATGGATCTGGTGTCAGGAGTCATGTTAATTTCTCCAGGAGGGGATAAATATTTCTCATCTTTTAGATTGCAATTCAGTTGTACCAATAATGTTGCTGAGTATGAGGCTCTTATACAAGGGTTGCAGCTGGCCCAACAAAGAGGAATCAAATCTCTGATCACTTTTGGTGATAGTGAATTGGTGGTTCATCAAGTAACCACCCACAGTGCATCAAAGAATGATCTCTTAAGATCATATAAGAATTGAGTTTGGGACCTAATAGAAGACTTTGAAGCTTTGAATTCATGTGGTTCCTAGAACTCAAAATCAAGATGCTAATAGGCTTGCCACCATTGGATCTCAGTATGATATACCTACGGATATCATGAAGGAAGGAAGGGCAACAAACAGTCAAAATGGTTGTTCATCCCGCAATACCAGATAATGTAAGTAGTTGGTAGGTTTTTGATAGTGATAAGCAAATTGTTCTCTTTCTACAACAAGAAGCAAGAGTTTGCCACCAAACAAGCAAGGTAAATTGCAGGAATCCTATGGTGACCAGGTCATTCAGTTGAGAGGAAACAAATTTCCAAAAGGCTTGGTCACGCTCGAATCTATCTTCAATTGGATGACCAAGCTAAATGGAAAAACACAAATATGGTGGTAAAAGAAGAAGATTTTGAGGAAGTCGAGGTGGCTAGTGAGAAACGTTTAAAGATTGGTAAGATATGCACTACTCAGAAAAGGAAGATTTCATTGAGTTGTGTTAGGAGTATCATGATATTTTTACATGGAGCTACAAAGACTTGTGGTTTTGACCCAGGCCTAGCCCAACACACGATTGAACTGGATCGAACTCTAAACCAGTTCATCAAAAACAAAGGCCAATCAATCCCAAGGTTGAGCCACTAATGAGGAAAGAGCTAAGCAAGCTTATTGAATCTTGCATAATTTTTCCCATCAAGCATTCATCATGGGTAGCCAATCTAGTGCCCGTGAGGAAAAAGAATGGGGAGATTCAACTTTGCGTAGATTTCAGGGATTTGAACCATGCCTCGTTAAAAGATCACTACCCTCTTCCATCAATGGAACAGATCCTCCAAACAGTGGTAGGTGCTCAAAGGTTTTCTCTGTTGGATGGCTATTCAAGGTATAATCAGATTTTGGTCCAAGAATCTGATCAATTCAAGATGGATTTCACCACTAAGTGGGGCACGTATGCATACAACAAAATGCCATTCGGATTGTCTAATGCGGGGCTACTTTTCAAAGAGCCATGGACATGGCATTTAAAGGACTCATCAATGATATGATCTTGGTTTACCTCGATGATATTACTATCTATTCCAAACATTTTGAAGATCATATTACTCACCTAAGGAAATTTTTTCAAGGTGTAGGGAGTTTGGGATCTCACTAAACCCCAAAAATGCATTTTCTAGTGCAAGAAGGAAAGCTATTGGGGCATATTGTTTCAGCTGAAGGACTCTCAATCGACCTAGCCAGGATTCAGTCGATCTTGTCTCTATCTCTCCCAAGTCACAAAAAGGGGCTCCAGAGCTTCCTGGGAACTATAAACTTTGTTCGGAGATTCATTCCCCAATTTGCAGCATTAGCCAAGCCACTGACGATGACTATGCTTAAAAAGAACATTCCTTTCTCATGGAAAAAGAGGGGAGAGAAAGCTTCGAGGCTATCAAAGCTGCTATTTCCCAAGCTCCTACGTTGGTAAACCCCGGTTTGACAAGGATTTTATTCTCTACGCTTTTACGGGTCATGAGAGTATTTCAGGTATCCTCACTCAAGCAGAATAATGATCTAATGGAGCAACCCATCACCTTCTTCATTCATCTCTCAAGGAATATGAGCTAAAGTATTATTTTGTTGAAAAGTAGGTTTTTGCGGTCATTCGAGCTTTAAAAAGTTTAGGCATATGTTGTCCAACAACAAGATACACTTAATGGTTTCTCACCCTGGCGTTAAAGATTTTTGTTGAATAAGGAGATGAATGAGAAATGTGTTGGGTGGATCACAAAAGTCATGGAGTATGATGTACACATTAAAGTCACTAAACTTGTCAGAGGCAAGGGGTTATGCCAGTAGTTGGTCATGGACATGGAAATAAAAAATGATAAGGATGTCACCCTCCTCAACATTGATGAAGGAAATGGTCCGATTGATTGGTTTACTACAATGGAAAATTTCCTCCTCTTGGGAGTATATCCCCCAAATATGGACAAGATTCAATGATGTACTTTCCGTCTCCGGTCTATTCCATATGTTGTGGTAGATGGCATTCTTTTCCGAAAGGATCTGAACAATGTTCTTTTACGCTGCATCAAACCAGAGCAGGTAAACAAGGTATTGGAGGAATTCCACAATGGGCCGTCAGGAGGACATTTTTGGCACGAACGACTGCTACCAAGATCATGTGGGTCTGGTTACCACTGGCCGACTTGTTCAAAGATGCCCATTTTTGGGTACAGAAATGTAAGGAATGTGCTCTGTTTGTAGGTAAACAAAAGCTGGCAGCCCTCCCGTTGCATCCCATTCGGGTGGATCAACCTTTTTTTAATGGGGGTTGGATTTTATTGGTATGATCAACCCTCCATCTAGTGAAGGACACAAATGGGTCCTTACTGCGACAGATTATTTCACCGATGGATGAAGCGGTGGCCTTGAAGGAAAGCAATGAAAAAGTGGTCCTTGAATTCTTGGAGAGTATCATGACAAGATTTGGTGTTCCATTTACTATCATCTCTGACAATGCAATGGCATTCCTCAGGATGAGAATAAGTGAATGGGCCATCAAGAATGGGGTCTATCTCAAGAATTTATCTAATTACTATCCATAGGGAAATGGGTTGGCCGAGTCTAGCAATAAGAACCTGATAAGAATCATCAAGTGCACAATGGAGGCCAACAAATGTACCTGGCATACCCAGCTTAAGGTTCTCTATGGGCAGATCGAATAACACCTAAAAAGGCTATTGGAGTTTCACCTTTTATGCTCATATATAGAAGGGAAGAAAAGTTGCCACTTTCCTTAGAATTGCCTTCCTTGGATTTGGCTTATCACTAGAAGTTATGGAGGATGAAGCCTTGATAGTGAGGTTTTTAACTCATGGAGCTAGAGGAGATTCGAGACACGGCTATGAATACATTGACAAAACATCAGGCTCAGGTTAAGAAATCCTTTGACAAGAAAGCCTCAGATAGGTTGTTTAGGGAAGGGGATTTAGTTCTAAAATGGGATGAAGATCGTGCCAAACTAAGCAAGCACGCCAAGTTTGATGCTCTCTGGAGTGGGCCCTATGTCATTACAAGCTGCAAGGAGGCAAATTCATTTTTCCTATCTAGACTCAATGGAGAGGAATTTCCCATTCATGTGAATGGTATACACCTCAAAGCTTGTTTTTGAGGAGGTTCCACCCTGTATAGTTTTGTTGTTTTCCTCCAAGTGCTCTGCACATGTTTTGGTTTTCTTTTCTTTTGCTTGTGTGTTTTTTTGTTTTGGTTTTGTTCTTTTGGACTCCTTTGCCCAATGTTTTGCTTAAGGCTACTAGTGTAGAAGCTTAGCAGGAAAGCTTTCCTGGAGATCACCAAAAATGTTAACCATTTAACCTACCCGGGAAAAGGATGTATGTCAGACCTATGTTTTTAAGGAACCCTCACACAATGAATTTTGCTAAGAGCAAGAGTCTGAAAAAATTTCAAATTTTTAGACTTCATAATTTTGAAGCTAAGTTCAGATTTTGAATTTGATTTTTTTGAAGTCTAAAACTGAAAGTTTGAATTTCATGAATTTGGACTTTCGGAATTTCGAACTTTCGGAATGCTCTTTTGTTTAAAATCTGACTCGGACTTCCGAAGTTTGAAACTCTGAAAGTCTGAATTTTTGGATTTTGGGTTTTTGGATTTCTCTCGAGTCATTTTAGGTTTTTAAACTTGATTTTTTCCGAAGTCGAAACTCCAAAATTCTAAATTTTAGACTTTTGGGTTTTCGGGTTTTGGACTTTTAGTTGCCAAATTATCCTTTGCTTCCCCATTTTTTCCGAAGTCTGAAATCCCTGAATTTCAGAATTTCAGGTTTTCAGGTTTCAGAACTTCGAGAGGTTTTAAGCGTGATTAATTCTCACCTACCTCCGTACGGGGTGGATTTTTTACCATTAATGTCAGGATTTCTATATAAACTTGGATTTTTACTTTTATTTTTACCTTACACTTTCGCTCTGACATCTCATTCTTGTCCTTTTTCGGTGTCCTTTTCAAGGTATGTTTTTGGATGAGCACTGTCATTTCACCTCATGCATGGCTTCATCAATTTCATGTTTATGCTAGTTCGTCCTTATCCTTCCTAGCATGAATCACCAACCTTAGTACCAACATCAAACTAGGTGGCAGGAAGGTTGTGCCTATAGAAGCCAAACCATTGGAAATAGTAGAAATTTATAATAATTAATATTTCACATGTTTACTATAATATCATTTTCCTTTGTTGGGTTGAGGCACAATATATATCTTTCCTCTATTTTGTAATTTTTCTCTATATAGTCCTTATGGTTGAGAAACCTCTTATGTATGTTTTTCACTTTTTTGTAAGGGTGGGACCCCATTCAACCCTTGGTTAAAAGCTTCGGACAAGTGTTTATCAATAAAAAATTATGTGAGTTGGTTTAAACAAGTCAACCCACGTACAAACTATTTAATAAACATTATTTTTCATAAAACAATAATTTAATAACCTTGATGATCTAATTTTTGTTCCTTTTCAATTTAATGATCTAGTACTTAAGAAAACTAGATAACTCATAAAATGGAGTGTTTAAGGTACCTTGAATGCGTGATGGATGTGGATGGAAGATGGGCGCAAATTGAGTGAACTCACTACAAATATGATGAACCTATAAAAAAGGAAAACTAAATGGGTCGACGGTGACCCAGATTCCGAAGAAATGACTTAACACCAACTTGAGTGGATAAAGCTAGACATTAAGAGAAAAAAACAAATCTACAAAGATTTAAGTGTAGAAGGTGGCCACAGAGGCCTAAATACACTATAAGTGACTCGAGAGAAGAGGACCCGAGGAAAAATAATTTGATAGATGGAATTTTATTTTTGACTAGGATGATTGAAAAATAGGTCTCGGTGACCATAGTGGGGTGATGGTGACTGGGGTGTAAACATGATTGATTTAGTGCAAAATGAGAATTGAGATGGAGAATATAGAGTCGAGAGAAATGACCAAGGCTAAAAATAGACAAAGAAAGGATCTAGAGATAGGAAATGTAATGACAGAGAGATGTGTCGATGATGACTTGAGTTGGGTAATGGTGACCAGAGTAGAGTAGAACAAAGCCAAAGGAAAATGGGTTAGACAAATGAATTGCAGGTAAAAAAATGACAAAATAAGGATGATAATGAAGTTTTGACTATTATTAAACCTAATAATATGTTAGATCTAATGAGATAGTAGTAGAAATAACATAAGATAGTAAAAATCAATAAAAACCTCCCGAAGTCATGTGAGTGATGAAAACAAGATTCAAAGTACTACAGGAGGATTGAAATAATTGGAAAGATACTATAATTGAAGATGAAAGCGTAGAATGCAAGAAAGCCAAGTTTATGTCTCTATGTGTCTCTTTTTTGGAAAGGGATGAACTCAGTCGTATATGGTCAACGGTGACTAGGTTGGGTTGTCGCCGATTATGGGGAAACTTTCCCAAAGAAGGGTTATTTTTTGATTTAATCTATATTTTAGGTTTTTTAAAGATTGGAGAAAGAACTTTAAAGCAGGTAGGTGGGAAGGGGTTGTTTAGTAATGTGTCATGGGTAGTTAGGAGATAAATATAGGGAGGATTAAAAATAGAAAAAGTGTGGGGATGTAGATTTACGATAAAAGCATCCTAAAAGGAAATTCCATTAGGGATAGTTAATGGATATTAAATAATTAATTGATTAATGAGGATTAAATGTGATGGGATAATAATTGGGCATTTAATTAAATGAAGGGGGTGAATTAAATTAAGAGGTTCTGGCTAGGACCAAGGTGAAATATGTGCACGTAGGAAGACAATGGTATGATACCAAATTTAGGTGTCTACAATCATATTTTCATGGGTTGTTAATTATAACAATTCACCCACATTTCTATTACATTTACCATACTTGTTATTTACTATACGGTAAATTAACTTGTGGAGCCTACCCTAATAATAATGGCCCCGTCCCCTATACCATTGGCCCATGTCCTCCTGCCTTTACCAAGGGACCATGTCACGGTCTTTGGTACATGTATAATAGGACCCTATCTCGGTGCTTGAGTTGGTGCTTACGGAGCTATCTATGCCTGTAATGTCGTGATCTATGCATGTGTTGCTGCTAACTATCCTTGTAAACCTATAATCCGAGCCTACAACATTGTTACCTATGTTCCATCCCTTATGGGAGCATGTGCGAGCTTAAGCCTACGCCGAGGTAAGCGGCCCTATAGGGTGTGCAACCTTTCTCGTAAGGTGGAAACATGTGCTTGTTATGTGGCCACCTAGCCCCATCATCTTCATATTCCTACACCTATGCCAACTACCCCTAAAGCCCTTCCACCTATCCCTACAAGGTGGTCACCGAGCATGATCCCGAGATAGTTGTAACTTTAATGTTGTGACATGGCTTGCAACTAATCCCTCTACACAATAACGGTGGCTAAATCTAGATGCTAGGTCTAGGTGGTGTTGCTTATAGCTGGGCCACCCACCACTACCTATATGCATTTGTAGTACCGGCATCATCAATCCTCTTTTCCACCACCTACTCCTCCTACCCTATCTATCAAGATCTGTCGACGTGGTGGAGACATAGGTCTCTCCACATCATCCCTATGATATTGTGGAAATGGTGGAGGCACATCCTATCAAATCCCAAACTACCACCTACCCATGTCTACTGGTATCCTCTCGTGCTCACCAAGGCATTCTCCTTATATCCTCATGAGTAGTTATAACACCTCCGACTCCATTTCCATCACCCTATATGATGGAAAATCCACATAAAGTCACCAAAAAATATCGATCATCGAAAATTCATCCAACAACCGACTGTAGAAGGTAACATCACATGTAGCAGTATCCACCCTCGGATGTGCTCCTACAAGTACCCATCTCCTGAATCTAACCCTGTAGACACCCTAAAACTAGTCCCTGTCATGGAAGACCTATAGACACAGACATACAATGTGCTCATACACCCAGCAGTGCAATAGATATGTGTAGCACATGGAAAACCACCTAATCCTCTGATAGGCCCATAACTCCTTGTACAATTGAACTAAAAAATCTGGTGCCTAAGAAAACAAAGTCTCTCCTCAATCATATGCTACAGTACACCCATAAATTCCCATGCATACCTCCCACCCTCTGAATCAGGGAGAGAAAAGCACCTAACCGCTACCATCATCAGAACAGATAATCGACACTCCTGTGGATATGCAACATACGTATTCCCATAGATGAGTCTCGTATTGTGATATCTTATCTCACCCATCACCTCTCCAAACACAACCACTATGGGCTCCACTGATGCCTCTAATGAAATTTGATACAATGGCTCTCCAATAATGGTAATTGGAGAATCAAATACACATCCTCTAATGTGATAGTCATCTTGCTAGTAGGTAGATGGAAGGTATTAGTCACTATGTCCCATCTATCAATGAGCATGACCATCAAGCTATGATCTTGTATTATACACCTATAGCACCTAATAGGACCAATCCCAACCTCCTATATATGCCTCCACTCCTAATCCATGACAATGGGCTGCATTTGTGTCAATAATGATGGCACCCGATCTTGCATACTGAGCTACTACCTCACCTACATCACCACTCAACCACATTAATCAAATGAATCTATCAGTACTCTATTACCCCACACCTGACCCAACCCACTCCTTACCTATTCCTTTCCTAGGCTACCCAATGTTCACATTTCACACTCTACACTATTTTTCACTAGCCTTCACATCCACACTTCACCTATTTTCCCTAACTTTATCCATTATCTCGTGTCACTTAAAATTTCTACCCTACATCATAGCCAATTCAACACATTTCCCACAACCTACCTACTTCATCATGCCTCACCTCAGACCTAGTATATTCTATTTTACCTAGTCTAAACTCATCCCACCCTTTCCTAACACATTTTAAACCCATTTTTAAACAACTTCAACACTTTTGATAGTGACCGACATCGGTCACCCCGACTGAGCACCGCTCACCTGTCCATCCTACCAATGTTGGTCATTGGTTTGGCACGAATCCAAAATAAACCCCACATCCTCAATTTGTAAAAGAATATCAAAAACTACAAAATACCTACCCCATAACACCCAAATCCCACCCTTATTCATTAACCAACTTAATTAAACTACATTTTCCCCTTCTTATATCCAATTTCATCATATTTCACCCAAATTACAAATTCAAATTCCAAAACCCAACCCTCCCTTTTTCACCTTCATTTTTCAATAAAAACATGAATGGAATGCATATCCTACCTCTATCTAATGTCATCTCCATGGTGGGATCTCTAATCCCTAAGCTGGTGGTCCTCTCTCTCTCCATGCCTTTGTCATGCCTCCACCAATATCTGAACTCTCCACCAATCGATTACTCAATTGATTTCGTGGGCTAGTCAATTGGATGTCAATAACCCACTAGCCGCTTGTTAACTCAACTAGAGATCTCTCACTATCATTTCTAGCCCCACACCTCTCGCCCTATCATTTTCCAAAAGTAGAAATGAACAAATGAATCTGTAAAAGGTGGATTTTTACCTTTTTACCCCACATACGACTTGACCAACATCGGTTTATCTTGACCAGTATGGGTCACATGCCCTAGGGTACCATGGTTGGTTTATCATGACTAGTATCGGTTACCTTTTGCCCGGTATCGATTAGCCTCTTTGACCCACTATACCACTTATCACCACATTTGATTTCCGAAACCCTTTTAATCCTACCTAAACCTCTACCTAGCCTTATAACCCAACCTAATAACCTTATAACCCAACCTAATAACCTTATTACCTATCACCCAAATACCTTATCATTTGGGGCATGTTGTTGCCTCTACCTAAGCCTTACCTATGACTTTACCTATTACCCAACCTTCCTACGCTTATTTGACACTCAAATTTTCCTGTTTGTTGTACCTTGTGACATTGATACTAATGTTGTTTGCCGACTAGCCTTGCCTTGTCTTATGTCATGTTGTTTATCTTGACTCAACCAAACCTATTGTGCTTTAGAACACACCTATTGCCCATTCCGAACCTAGCCTAGTTGTGTTTCAAGGACCGTATCTTTTACCTTGGATAACTAGATCACATTCACCTTGTTTGGATAAACTATCGACCTTTGACACCGTAGATTTTGTGAGCTCTTCATCCTAGTACCTTGTCACATTTTATATGTGTGCATGTGTTTGAATGCCCCAACCTATTACCTATACCCATATCACCATTTCCCATGCCCATAATTTACCTAGTTTAGTTTCACTCCACCTACCATTTTATCAAACTTGTCACCGATTCAACCTCTTCCTTCATCAGTTCCAAGTTTGAGGGGGATCACCTTCACTCATACTTGGGGAAACCTAATTTTCACCCATACTTGGGATAACCACTTCTATTTTTGTCCGTCACTTATCAAAACAAGCTACGTGAAAAAGGGGAAAATGTAGACACCAAATTTGGGTCACACATCCCATTAACCCTCTCGATTAATTACATTCATCACTATACCTACCCATGCCCCTTGTGCACACATTTTAATTAATTAATTATCTACCTCACCCCTCCACCTCACCTATCCAACTCACCCAAGACCCATTCCCAACCTATTAATTAACTAGGACTAGGTCTATACTTATCCTAACTAACTAAGACTTAGTCTAGCCCTAGAAATTAACTCCCATAACTCCTCCAACAAAGACTCTATTTATCTAGGCATAATCTATCACTTAAGACCTGGATTTAAAATATCAATCATGCCAAAAATAGCAAATATCAGGCTATTTTTGGAAACCTTGACCTATTCGCCCTAACCGACGCTGGTTTTTCCTCGGCCGGCGGTTACCTAACTATCATTGGTCACTTTATATACACTTTCACAACTCTTCACATGGGTTGGTCATTTCATGATTGGAGCCTTTTTCATTCAATCTTGAATCTTAAGCCCACCTACATCCCAATGATGAACACACAACCACAGTGCAAGAAAATTAGCCGAGATCCTCCTTCGAGGAACATTAAAATACTCACAAGATCACACAAGCTTCACTACTATGACCTTTGGACATAGGAATCTCCTCTTTAATCAAGCACCATCCATCTCCACTCACATGATCTCCAAAATACTAAGTATTTTTATTTTATCATTTGTGCTTATTCAAGTGTAGATCTCTTGTTTCTTTCTATATTTCATTCCTTCTATTACCCGTATATCACCTTCTTCCCACCAACCCACTATTCAACCATCCCAAGCCTTTACACCCTTTCCAACCTCCTTTTCAACATACCGAGTCTTCTTAACAATATCATGACCTTATCAACACCACCCTCACTCTCTATGTAATCACAAAGAGGTTCAAAAACCTATTTTTAATAATCTCCCACCTATTGCCCCTACCGACACTAGTCAACCAGCGTGGCATCAGTCACCCTGCTATACCAACGTCATTTGTCTAGCCGACGTTAATCTCTGTGACTTATAATATTTCTAAAAATAGCAGTGAGCTCACCACCTCTTTAAAATAACCCAAAACCCTTCCTAACTCCACCCAGACTTCACCCACAACCTCTGCCTCACCTAACAACCTACCAAGCCACTCATATCTAAGCCTAACCTTACCTTTTAGCAATATTTTATTGTATGTTGTTAGAGAATCCCAAATCTTATAACTACTGATAGGATGCACTTGTTTATTATTTCTTCTCGCATTGATTTGTATTAAACAAAGGATTGATAACCCTCTAGGAAGTATCATACTTCCCGGATCTAGCTATTACTAGGCAGTCCTCTGACTCTTACTATTTAATACTATTTTTTGGTCTTGTTGTTATTCTTATATAGGTCATTCCTCCTAGCCAAAGGGAAGCTCACACAATCATCTCGGATCAAAATTCTATAGTGTGCAGCAATGCTTCTACCATTTACATAACACATGTATTCCTCCTACGCCCGTTACCTTCTTATTTGTTTTGTCTCTACTACAATATTGGTGAAATATATACCTTATCAAAGAACATAACAAAAGGAGGAAGGAAATCCAAAACAAGGGATACCAACGGTGCCTAAGATCTATCAACGACGACCCACAAGGTCAACGGTGACTTGGTTTGAGTGGCTATATAATCTCAAATTTAGTCAATAATGTTCATTTTCCCATGTATAATTGATGATCAAGAGTAGAGAGCTTAAAGAGAAAACTAAGAAATGGAGGCCATAAGAGCAGCGAGGAAACACCAGAGGGTGTGGAAGGATGGTGAGTAACAAAACCCACATTTGTGTTTTAATTTATTTTACATTTTATTTATTTATTTCATCTTTTTGTAAAAATGGATGATCATCGGGGGTGGTCGAGGTGACTTGGATGGGTCATCATTGACCCTACCCTACGACATGTCGATTGGCCCTTGGACACGTTGAGATAACATCGATCAAGCCAATTAGACTTGATTGGAAAAGTAAATTAATAATTTTACTTTTGAACATTATTTAATAATGGAAAGATTTGATGTTTATCTATTTAAATGGTGATTGTAGGTCCGAGAGACCTTATATCTAAGAGATATCGAGCCCTAGCATTATATGAGAAGATCGGAGGAAATTTCATGATCTTTGAGTGGGATCACTTAGAAGCTGTGGGGTTAGGGGGTTTAGACTCTATCGAGAGGATCCCATGGGATATGGGGTTGATGATAGCTTTGGTGGAAAGATAGGATGGATTCGGGATGGGTGAGATGACATTTCGGATGTGTATTACATCCTTAGATTACCGATGCATTGGGAATGAATAGTTCCCATTACAAATAATAATGGGTTAGTAGTATTGACATGGTTATTTGGAATAGATGCACCCCACATGGATACTCTCTGGGGTGTTTTCAAAGATTTGAGGTCTAAGGTCACCTCATATTCGGTTGATTTGCATGGTGATGATGGTGATGCATTTCCGGACTCGGGAGGAGCCAGGTTTCCATTGCTCACGGCATGAAATTATTAAGCACCGGATAGTATTTTATTTTGGGACTACCTTGTTATCTCGGGTATACAAGCTATCGATGTAGAGGAGGAGGTGGGGCTTGGATGTAGGCTTTCTACTTCAGATGGTCCTATGATCATATTGTGGTGAGGCCACCAAGGCTACCATGGGTATTTGGGGACCACATAGAATTGATGGGGTTTTGAGATGGGGGCCAATTAGGGCAACAAAAATAGGGTAGAGAGGGTTTGGATTAGTATGTAGATAGGTTTTACGAGCTTGAGATAGATCATATTAGATGGTGGTCATATAGGTACTTTCCTACATGGCCTAGGGTGGATGTAGAATTAGGGGGATGAGGAAGATAAGATGGATGTAGGGTAGGTGGTCAAAGATGATCAAGGTAGTTCAATTTAATAGAGTGCGACATCAGATTTGGAGTCATAAAAATGGTGCTAGTGATCCTATCTCATATATGAGAGAGGAGTGATAGGGAGGATTCTTGAGATGGCGAGATCCATTGGAGGAGTAAGCGGTGCCTTGGGATGAGGATGATGATGTAGAATTTAGAGTAGGATTTGGTGATTAGATGACCCATGCTTGGGTAATGCGGTGGATGGAGAAAGAGGATATGAGGAGGAGGATATGAAGGTTAAGACAGAGGTAGATCCAGGAGACAATGGAGATGAGGCCGCGAGAGGAGCATGATTAGAGGCTGGAGAAGATGTGATTGGAGAGAGACATTATGATCTAAGATAGGGACCAGTACCATAGGAAGATGGAGGCTTACAGGGTCTATTTTGGGGACCTTATTACCATCATAGCTATCGAGGATGTAAGTGGAGGACAGGTAGAACTACAGGGAGGAGGAGAGATGACACCTCATGGTATGATTTTGATAGATAGATATATATCCTTAGCCATTGAGGCTAAGTATTATGAGGGGGTCATGATCAGGAAGCTATCGGGGACACTACAATATTAGGAGCATCTATAGAGGAGAGAATCGGATGGATTTGGGTCATCTAGGAACATAGTGAGTGTGGTATAGTCGCATCGAGGAGATGGCCAAGATGTGTAGTGATGAGGCCGATATACGGACAAAGGGACTTGCCTCACAAGGGTAAGAATTTAGGCTCTCTGATGTATTGACACACTTTTTGATATATATATATATATATATGTGTGTATGATTTTTTCATGATTTAGCATGTGTGTAATGTGTAATTTTTATTATTTGATTTATGATAATGCGACATGATGATAATGATGTGGATGTGGTTTAGTTATATTTTAAATGTTTTATTTGATGATGATAGCATGAAATGTTTTATTGGATTATTTAATTATGATGATGAATGCACATTCATGGATAAAATGTAATGTTTTGTTTGATGATAATGTTTATACATTAAATGTGGTGATGTTTTATGTGAAGATGTAGTTTATATGTAATGATGATTTTTAGAACAAGAAAATAAATGTGATGAATGATGGGTAATAAGAGTATGTAAGTAGATAAAGAAGGATGTGGTTGTAATAAAGCAAAGGAGAGATAAACAGTTGGATGGGAAAAGGGGTTTAAAATAAAACGCAACTTAACAATGGCAACCCATGGGTAGGAATGATGCTATGTCATATCGAGGAACATGAGAGGAAAGGCTACATCCAATTGTATTGGAGGTAAAAAGAGGAGGATCCAAGTAACACAAGGCACATGTGACCAAAACATGTGTTAGTATATAACTAACCAATGATAATTAGTTATACCAAATATCATAAATAAATATGGATGGAATTAACTCATAAACCTAATGTTGACATGAAAAAGTGGTTTTTGATGTAACTTATACGTGGGAAGAGGGTTCTCCATAAGTGGTGTTCCCTAAGTCCATGCCTAACTCTGGGAAGGGGAAAGAACAAACCTGATCTATGTGGGAAGTTTTATGGAATAAAGTTAATCAATGTTGGAATATCTTTTAGGATGTTGTTAAAATGAAAGCTTGATCAATGAGGTAAGCCTTCAATGCTATAATTCAAAAGAGTAGTCATCCTTCGAGGGTATGGTATACTTTATACATATATGATATAGATGGAAAGAATGATAGCCGCCCTCTAAGGGATCGGTCTATTTACTTGATTTGATTTCCCTTTTGTCTTTTTTTTCTGTTTTTTTGAATGAACAACTATCCTTTGAGGAGCAATTTATTTTTGATAGATTTTAAATTCTAATAAGAGTATCTATTGATTTTATTTTTACATGGTACATGGGGAAGAGATGGGAATAGCTAGGAAGACCACTTAAAAGGGACAATAAATGTATAAGAGTCATCCATGGAGCATTTGTATGGTTCCAAGATGTAAATAAGAGGGTGATGGATGTAATGATTGTAGAGTTATCACTAAATGGTAGAACCTATCCATAAGAAAAATTCTATGGACAGAGTCATTGTTCCTATATTTAAGGTCATGTCGAGGAAAGTGGCACAAGACCACATAGTTCCAAATCATTACAATGATAGATGTAAGAGGCTAATGATGGAGGGATGATCTAAAGGTATGACTAAGTGCTCATTGGTAACGTTCTAATAATAGAATGGTCACAAGTGCAAAGCATTAAGTGGTTCCACTTTTGGTTTAACATCAAGGAGGCCAAATGATAGGCTCTTGACCCATACATATGCATGATAATGTATGGTCTAATCCATTTGGGGGAAAAATTTCCACGTTGGCTCCTTTCAAGAGTAGTAACATTTTGATTTTCTTTAAAGATGACGTCACCAACATTAAAATCTATTTTAGGATAAGATGAAAAATTGAAAAAGATGGAATGTGATGAGATAGATAAGTGAAGATAAAATCTATGTGATACCCTTGAGGAAGCAAAAATTATGCATCCCTAATGAGATGAATAGATGGTCCCCCAAGAGAGGAAAAATATGGCCACAAAGGTAGACTTTGGATGAGACGATAGATAAGAAGAGGAAATGATCCTTGTATGACTAAAAATCAACACATGACCATCAGTCACACTCGACCTCCCGAGTTCTGCTAGGACAACCGATGTGGAATATTGTAAGGGTAATGATGGGAAACTATAGGAGAATCAAGGACTAAGGTTGAGCAATATAGATTCCTAGTAGTTAAATTGGTCAAAGGGAAATTAGAGGCTAATAATGGGTATTGTAAACTCCCTAGGGTTTGATTAATTGATTTTATCTACTTATTTGGAAGTTTACAAAACACGACATCTTAATCCGACTTGTATTTTGCAAGATATGAGGATTTTTTATCGAGATGGCTTCATAGTTATTTGGAAAAAATCTCTATTTTTCTTCGTTCTTCATCATTTCAATCCATTTTTATCTGAGGCTTGCATATTTTCAGGGATTGGAGGATTTTTGAGTCATGGTGGTGCTGGTTTGGAGTGTGCAATGGTGGACTAGGTGTCGGACAAACAAGAACATGGTCATGGCATGGTGAGGAGAGTGTGAAAGAAAAATGACGTGGAAGAAATGGCTAAGTGCCAGATTTAAATATTCAAAAAATGCATGGCAAGGGGCTGGGTGCATTTTTATGTCCTTAATGTCCCTCACCTCAAAGGGGCGTGAGGGACATCAATTTCCACGGTTATCCTGGAGGCGACACATGTCATTGATCCAACAAGAGGGAATGAATGCTCCAAAATCAAACCGAAGGGCTGGAAGTGGGTCACATGGGTGAAAAAAAGTCTCTCCTAGAGGGTTGGGTGAAATTTTCAAGGTCGGTGTCACTGACCTATGAGGGATGTGAGGGACATCAAATTCCACTGGTGGTCTAGAGCTAACACGTGGCATTGATATGACAACAAGGAAGTTGAGCTCTAAATTACACTCGGGATTGAACTAGAATGTTGATGGTTGTATGGGATTCTAGAGGTCATATGGGGTATGGGTGAATTTTTCCAAGGTTGATATACCTAACCCAAGGATGTTGGAGATATAAAATCCCGTCAGGCTCTGGAGTTGACACATGTCCTCCCAAATTTGGCAAAGTCTGAACTTGTGATGGTGATAACTTGAGCTCAGATGGATTTTTTTGGAAACATTGTATATGACCCTAATTGGAAGTGTCCTTTTTAACCAATGGTTTTTGTATAATGTCTTTATTATTCCATTTTATCCCTAAAAAAGTGGAGTTTTGATTTAGTACTCTACTTGTTCTGAGAAAAACTACCTATAGAACCTAATGCGCTAAAGTGTTGTGAAAATATGATCTCACAATATTGTAGGGATTGGAATTATATTTCCATTGATGTTTTGTTTTACTCCTAACTCCATATGGAGCTCCTAGAATCACCTTTTGAAGCTCAACAGTTGTTTTGGCCTGTGCACTGACTAGGCCTATGAACCCTAATTTTGGAAAAACTACCCCAACTTCTCTCGAGCCCTTCTAGAATATTCTGAATCATCTTCATGATGTTTCAAGAAATTTGAATCACCTCCACATCCACTTAGGATATTTTCTCTACTCGTGTGGTTACTCCAGCCCTAGGAAGGCCAGTGATAGCCCTTCCCATAAATATCTGTAGCTTGCAAATGATCTCCTAAAATCACCTAAGGGAATGAATGGATGGGGATGAGATATCATTAATCGAGAGGTCACTTGGATTGAATGGGTGGCCGGGGTCTCTTAGAATAATAGGACTTGAAAAATTTAATAAAGGGTATAGTTTTCATGCTTGGAAATTGTCAATTTCCCTATTGCACATTTGCAAACAAATGCTCTATCTTGGGGACATGACATGGAATGATCGTAGTGAATACATGGCATGAAGAATCAAAATCTCAACTTTAGACCATATGATCCATTGACTAGTGCCTTATCCATTGGTCCTGTGGAGTCATGTACAACTTATAACAGAGAGAGAAAAAGTGAAGAAGGAAACACACACACACACACAGAAAGGAAACACACCTAGAAATCACTTGTGGTAAAATTCGGGGGATAACCCTATTTTACTAAAAGCACTTTTCATTCCTCAATAGTTATCCCTGATTGAGCCACATTGAGTGATGTTGTTCGTGAAGCCGTTGACTGGTTCAGAAAGTAGCCTCCTCTCCTCATCTACTTATGAAAGCCAGGTGATTTCACAATTATCTATGTACTTGGTAGGAGTGATTCTACATGAGCTTCTTGATGTTTAGGCCTTCATTTAGAAATTCCATTCCTTTATCCTCTTTGAAATTGGTCTCATAGTGTCAGTTGCATTCCACATTTATCCACATAGATGATTCTTCACTGAGCATGCTATCACCCCAGGGTTGCTTTTCATTCAAATTACTTGAACATTCTAGATTCTTTTCTTTCCCAAGTGTATGCTAGTTGACTTCTTTTCCATGAGAAACCTCAGAATTCTCATTTTTATTTACTCTATTGTGAGGTGCTTGAGTAGTGATGGAAGAATTGGAAGCGACCTCATACTTGTATTGTATGGCCATGGCACGAGTTAAGAGATCAAGGATCATATTGGGGCCTTACACAACTTCTACGGTATCAATATTTCTTGTATAGAGATATATTTTATTACTTCCTATAGATCATCTTTGTATGCCTTCGAAGGATCTTTATTTTGTATCTTAAGGCAACTATCCAGACGGATTATTTCATCACCTTGGGAATCACTACATTTTATCACTCCTTTTTCCGAGAGGATCTTCAACTTCAAAGGCATAAAAACTTCTTTCTTAATTTTTTTCATCATGGAAACATGTTTCCTCTTCAAATGGGAAATAAAATAACTCGATTTCATCCACCAATCATTGGCTCATGGTTTTGTTTCTTCTACGGATCTTAGCAGTTCTTATACATATGGTTCTTTCCCACTATTCGAGGGCTCATTGTAGGCGGCTTGGTCTCTTCTGGGTGACATGGTCAAGGGAGTCCTCATATTCGAATGGGAATGAGAATATCTCTTCATCATGGATAAACATATAAGCTTCTTTTTCTACTTGAAAATCAGCAATAACCATTTCCTCTTCTTCATGGTTTGCATCATCTAGTAATTCAAGACTTTGCATTCTTGTAACTCAAATCTCCTCAATGCTTCTTCAAATTCCAAATCTCTCCAAGAAGGAATTTCTGGACCTATCAAGATGGGAATATCCTCTTCCTCCTCTATTTTCACAAAGTGATTCATCTACCTGCTATCTTGGTACAAAATGTTAGCTTTGGGCTTCCAAACTTTCATACCATGTACCTCATCTTCTTCTTGGGAAGTAATTTCTCCATGTATCCCTTCATTGGTATGGTTGTGGAAGACCAATTCATCTGAATTTTACCTCCCAAGTCTCATAAAAGATTACTACTTGAAGAGGTGACATGTCTACTACCAAAATCATCATTGAAACTTTTTTGTCTAGAAATTTGGCGAGAGCCACATGTGCATATTTGATATTCCCTATAAGTGGGACTTCTTTTGACTCTAAGGAGTAACAAGAGCATTCGGGTGGATTCATGGTAATTTTGAGAGCATTGGTGACCTTCAAAGGAATCATTTTGTATGAGGCACCAAAATCTATTATGCAATTGTTTAGTACATATTCTCCAACAAGAAGGAGATATAGAAAGGATTAGCCTTGTTATTTTGGGATGCACTTAAGGAAAGCATGTTCTATGAGGGAGGTGTAGGTGGGTTTGGCAACATGCCTTTGGAACTATAAGTTACAACATTGGGTGTTAGACTACCACTCCTGATATATTAGACGAACCTCTCAAATTGTTCAGGATGAGTCCGCAAATATTCAGTTTTAGTAATTTGGACTTTGGCTTTGTTCACATATTCTATGAAATCAAAAGGAGTAGATGTGGGTGAAGGTGATGAAGGGACTACTTTTGGATTTAGGATAGGTTTGGAAGCAGGAATAGATTTTTGGGGAATGGAGGGTATTTTTAAAGGTACATTAGGAGCTTTCAAAGTACTAGATTTTACAGAGGATAGATTTAGATTTAGAATTGGAAGAGGCATAGAAGACTTACTTGGGATTGTAGGAGCCTTCTTACTTACTACAAGATCAAGCTTCAACAATGCAGACTCCATGGAGGGTGGGAGCGGAGATCCTCATTGATTATTTTGTTTTGCAGAGTCGCCACGGGATGATTTCAGTATTCTTTTTCTTTATAATAGTGGAGAGGAGATGTTCCTTTCTCATAATGAGAATGAGTGAAATACACATGAAAAGCTGGGTGTCTCTTCTTTGTCTTCTTCATCACCTCCACAATACTCACAGAATCTGATTTGTGTATCGTTCTCAAACTCATCACTTTCTAGGAAATCACCACCTTCAATTTTTGGTTCAAGCTCCTTTTCATTTTCCTTTATAATTTACATTGATATGTGGGGCCTCGAGGAAAGCCTTCGGGGTTCTCCTACAATATTATTTTCATTGCTTCTTTGGGAAGAAACTCATTCAAATATTTCCCTCCTCAATGACGCCATTTCATTTGCCAATTTTTGCAACGGTGGATTGGTTTATCTCATCTCTAGGATGTGGGTCTTTCCCTTTGATGGATTCTTGATATTTCTAGAGAGGATGATATTTTCATCAAGTTCAATGGTCATCCTTTGTCCTTCTACAATCTTCCTTGGTTTGATTCTTCACAGAAAAAATCCTACTTATTATTATTGAGAATTGATGCAGAATCTATTGATATTGTTTTCAAATGGTGAATCTTCTTCCGGTATCATGTGAAATAACCATTCAAAGTGAGCCATGAAGTCTCTCATAGTTTCACTTTCTCCTTTTTTGATTTGAGCCAACTGCACCAAGAGGTCCTCACAGTATTGAGTTGATTAAAATATTTCCTTGAAGGTAGTCTTGATGTCGTTCCAACCAGTGATGGATCGGGCAGGTAGGAGGTAGAACCATTATGTTGTTTTTTCTTGGAGGGACTCCATGAATAGTCTTACAACAACATATTCATGTTGGACAACAAGCATTCCACATGATGTTGTGAAGGAAATGATGTGTTCTTTAGGATGTTGTGTTTTGTCACCTTTGAACTTTGGCAAGTTCTTGCGGGAACCCATTGGTAGATCATGAAGAGGGGGTTCAAGATAAAGCGAGGCTATATTATTTCCCCATTAAATAATGGGTTGAGGTCTTTCTACTTTATCTGCCATCATTTTTTCTATTTATACTCTTACTTCTACAAATTCTTCTTCTTCCGGGAACTCAATGCCCAATGGTGGTTGAAAAATGGGAGAATTTGAAGGGGGAGTATCAACAGGAGTTTGGATAGGATTTCAGGTGAACTACTTGAAGCGCCAGATGGAGAGGAGGCTTGAGATAAGAAGTATGGATTATCTCTAATTCATTCTTGCTGATTTTGCAAATCCTAGAAATTGGTATCAACAACACCCCTCAACCTACTCAACCTGGTGTATCTTCCTTCAGCCAACTTTTAAAAACTTTTTGTATTGGGAACATGAAAGGAAGGTGTGTAATATGAAGGTTCGCGTGTAGGAATTTGTGGTGTATCTTCCAGCAATGGATTTTCATGAACTCTTTTTTTTTTTTCAATATTTCATTTTTTGTATTTTGGGACCTTGCGGTCATATTTTGGGTGTAGATGCTGCCAAGTCTACCCCACGGTGGGTGTCAAAAACTATTGGAAAGAAAAAAATTTTGGGTGGAAAAACTTGTGGATTTCTTACCAATGCTCTGGGAATCTAAGTCTCTCTTAACTTAACGGTGCAGCTATCGTATATGCATGCACGAGTAAAGGTGGATTTTCCTAGTGGCCTTGTGGTGTGGGGATCCACATGGGAACTCCAATGACCCTGTGGAAAATATAGCAATTACTTGATAGAGAGGAATTTTCTAGAAGTGGGAAAGGGAGTGAGGATATGATGTAGGAGAACTAATGTTGCGGGTAGAAAATTAGATTCATGCACCCACTAGTCGAAATTTCAACACATGCATTCATGATAAGAAATAACTCTATAAATAAAACAAGACCAAATAGAATTTATTGATCACAAAGTATCAAGAAACTCCTTAGTCAAAGAAAGATAGAAACTCCTTCTTGTATTGATTTCTTAAACAAAAGTTGTACATAGTGTAGGAAATAGAGGAAATTTGAGAATGAGGGGAATGGAAGAATTTGGCTATCTCCTTTGTTATCTCAAGGTAGAATGCACTCTTGAGCTTACAAAATTAATGACCAACCCCTTCAGATGGGAATGGATTTACAATTTATAGAGTAGACTCGACTCCTCATCTTCTTCATGACCCTTCATATGCCTTATTTCTAGATTTAGACTATTCATATTCCTCCAAAATATTTAAGTCCCTTTTATAAAATCAAGGTGACTTAATTTACATTATGTTTCTAAAGTCACTTTTAGGTGACTTAAAGGCATATCAAAAAGTGCAAACCCCAACGAAGAATTAGAACATTTGAAGGGAGAGAAATTTGGGGAGAGGGAAGAGAGAGAAGAGGAGAAGATGTTGCCCTGATGAAGTCCAATGATCCTTATTGATGGAAAGCTCTGATGTGACAAAGTTATGAATGTCCCATTGTGCCAAAACTACTCTTTGAGTGTGACTTACTATTTTTAGTAAATGCCCAGATGGGAGACTTACTATTTTTAGTAAGAGGTGATTCTTGCTTCTTCTTGATCATCTTGATGTGATGAAAATCTTCATTCAATCCTATACACACTTGCCTTTGCTTTGACCACTTCTGGGGTGACTTACTATTTTTAGTAAGCACCCATATAACGGATGTACTATTTTTAGTAAGTGGTCATTTTCACTTGTTTTCTACTCCGGATAATCATTCTGGCATCTTGGAGATATTCATGCACACTGCCTTTTCCATAGCCATTTTTGATGAATACTTACAAAAAATAACAAGCATGTGTAGAAAAGCTTACTATTTTTTGAAAGTGGCTTTCCGGTGCTCGGTTTGTGACGGAGTATATTTTTCTAGATTTAGCTCATCATCATGGTCACATCCTATGAATTTCACTTGATTTCACCCACTAGAATGATTGGAAATAAATTTTGAAATTTTAACCTGGAAGTGGCTTGGTGCGGAGCTACCATGATGGCTATTAATGGATCTCAAAATTTTTAGGTTTGGTGTTTTTCTCATTTGCGATGAAAACAACTCCATTGTGATAGGTTTTTCATTTAGAGCTCATGTGTAAGTTTTTAGCTCGTTTCCATTGTTGGAATGATGGGAAATCTGACGAGTGTGAGCCAGTGCACAAAGTAAGGATTTTGTTAGAAAAAAATATACTGGGAAAAATTTGACCTCTGTTTGTTGTATCTAAATACTCTTGCAAAATGTGGAATTCTATAAAATATGGCATCTCGATCCGACTTGTATTTTGCAAGATATGAGTATTTTTTTCGATCGGATGGCTTCGTAGTTATCGGAAAAAGTCTCCATTTTTCTACCTTCTTCATAATTTCAATCCATTTTTATTTTAGGCATGTATATTTTCAAGAAGATTGGAGGATTTTTGAGTCATGGAGTTTGGTTTGGAGTGGTAATGGTGACCAGGTGTGCGGACAAGCAAGAACATGGCCATGACATGGTGAGGCACTTTGTGAAGGAGAAATGATGGGGAAAAAATGGCTAAGTGCCAGATTTAAATATTCAAAAAATGCATGGCAAGGGGCTGGGCACATTTTTATGTCCCTGATGTCCCTCACCTCAAAGGGATGTGAGGGACATCAATTTCCATGATGATCCAGGAGGTGACATGTGTCATTGATCCGACGAAAGGAATGAGTGCTCAAAATCAACACGAGGGGATGGAAGTGGGTCACATGGGTGAAAAAAGTCTCTCCTAGAGGGATAGCTCCATTTTTCAAGGTTTGATATCACGACCTATGAGGGGCGTGAGGACATCAAATTCCATGGTGGTCTTGTAGGTGACACGTGTCATTTATCCAATAGCAAGGAATTTGAGCTCCAAATTACACTCGGGGCTGAACTGGCAATGTTGATGGTCGTATGGGGTTCCAGAGGTCACATGGGGGATGGGAAAAATTTTCCAAGGTTGATGTACCTAACCCTCAGGGATTTCGGGGACATAAAATCCCGCCAGGATCCTGGAGCTGACACGTGTCCTCCCAAAATTTGGCTAAGTCTGAACTTGTGACGGTGATAACTTGAGCTCGGATGGAATTTTCAGAAAAAAATTATATGATCCTGATTGGAAATGGAATTTTGAATACAATGGTATGGGTATCATCTCTTGATTCTTCCATTTGATTCCTGAAAAATAGTATTTTGATTTACTACTCTACTTGTGCTGATAAAAACTACCTAGAGACCTAATGCGTCAAATGTGTTGTGAAAAATATGATTTCACCATCTTGTAGGGCTTGGAATTATATTTCTAGAAATGTTTTGTTTTTCTCCTAAATCCATCCAGAGCTCTCAGAATCACCTTGAATCTCATCAATTGTTTTGGCATGTGCACTAACTAGGCATGTGAACCCTAATTCTGGTGAAATTGCCCCAACTTCTCCGAGCCATTCCAAAATATTCCTAAAACATCTCCATGATGTTCCAATACCTTTGAATCACCTCCACATCCACTTAGGCTCTTCTTCTCCACTCTATGGGGTTTCTCCATCCCTAGGAAGGCTAGTGATAGCCCTTCCCACAACTATTTGTAGCTTACAAATGAACTCCTAAAATCACCTAGGGGATGAGACTTATCCTAAATCTAGGGGATGAGGTCACTTGGGAGGCCACTTGGACAAAATCGGGGTGTCTTAGAATGATAGGACTTGAAAAATTTAACACAGGGGTATGGTTGTCATGCACATTTTCAAAAATTATATATTTCCCTATTACATTTATATGATAACAATATATATATATGGGTTTTTATGTATATGATATTTAGGGGTGTAAACCCTCATGTAAATGGCTATCATGACTCAAATCGACTTATCATGGTTATTACAATAATTCTTAGTTTCTTTAATACTTTAAAGAGTGCATCGTAAGTTGCCCCTTTCACTTTTCTTTTAACTAAGTGATTTATATTCTCATCCTGTAAATCATCCTCCATTAATGGAAAAAAATATCACAATACACACATAAAGGAGGAGATCGGTGCCCCCTGCATGCCTTAGGTAAGCACCCAGCACTCACTGGGTGATAGGTCGATGCTGTTGGGGTTAGAGAGTAATATTGAGGGTAGTTAAAAATGACTACATTTTGGTTCCATTGCTAGGACCTCTTTTCAAAGCTGTTGTGAGAATGATGCATGATGACAAAGCGCTTGACCTTGGAAAGTGTTGAAGCATGGTTTAAAATTATGGAGGATGAGTTCACTCAGAGGTTTAATATTGGATTTGATTTTAATGCACGTAAATGGGTAGAAGAACATATGTATCATGAGTTGTATGAGACCTTATTTTGTTTTTTCTAGTAGAGTTGTATGAATGGCTTTCAACGTATGCATCTAGATCAAGTTAGTACTATAGACCTCGCGTATGGACCCAAGAGGAGTGTTAGAGGCTACATGATGTTGATCTGACTTGGACACGTGTTGTTTATCATTGGTGGAGTAGAGTGTTGACAAGTTAAACCCTAGAATACGTGATTTCTATGTATTCCTGTCCAGAGGTTGCTGAGTTTGAGTTTCTAAAGGAGTCAAGAGGATCATTCTTGAATGATATCCCTTTAGCTATAAATATCCTGATTATTACACTAAGTTTGGAAGCATTTCTTATGGCTGGCTAAGCTTCTTCTAAGCGCTAGGCAAGGGAGCTAACGTGGAGGAAGATGGCGGACCTTATAGCTGAAAAGGAGAAGGAAGAGAGATGACTCAAGTATAATGAAGCATGTGAAAGGGAGTTTAGACAATGTAAAGTTGCAGGAGTAATGGATTTATGGAGGTAGATGTTGTAGGAAGGAATTGAGGTTCACGTAGAGGACATGGAGCCTAAGCAGTCTATGTTACCCCATCTTGGCAAGCATGGGACAGATACCCATTCAACTTCTAATGAGAGCTCATAATTTAGAGAAATGAGAGTCATCGTGCACATCTCAATCTACCTAGTGACCAACCCCTAGCACTTAGTTTTCCAAATCTAGAGATAAGTATTGCTAACCTAGTCAGATATTAGTGGAAGTGACCGATCAGCACCTAGGAGGTATAACTTTTCATTTGGCACATCTATGGCTGCACAATCATTCCCTATGTTTGGAGGAATATTATGCGGAATGAATTTCGATAAGGTTTGGGAGTCACATCTAGGAGTGGTGTGGGAAACACATCTTGTAGTGGTAAAATATCACAAATTGTTGGTGCACTGACTCAGCATGATAGTGAGTGGGGACACAAGGCGTAACCGTTTAGGACCCTTACCAACTACGGGAGGTAGATCTGGTTAAATAGAAACTAGTGGATCTAGTGGAATAGGAACTAGTGGAGTTGTTGGACCTAGCGAATCTAGAGGATTTGGAAGATCGGGAGAGTAGGAGCTAGTGGGTATAGTGGATCTAGTGGTAGAGGTAACATCGGAGGAAATCAAGGTTCTTGATCAGGAAGATAAGGGCCTCATCTACCTTAATAATTACTTTTCAAAATGTCTTTGCATCTACCATATTACAATTGTGTTGAGGATGATGTAGAACATGTACACAAGTGTGAGCTACTATGATGCATGAAGGGGATCATTTCCCTAGAGAGGAAATCAACTCAATTTTCCACCACTTTACTGGGCGCACAAATATCTAGTACCATAAGTATTACCCACACCGGACATTGGTGGATTATACCATATTGCATGATGACTTCTTGGTAGAGTTCCATATTCCTAAGTTTGAATAGAAGAGAATCAATGCCTTTGAAGGAGATATGAGGCATGGTAGAGAGTGTCCATGAGTATGATGCATGTTTTAAGATTCTCTTGTCAAAATTATCTTATGATATCCATCCATCTCAACATACTCAGTGGTTCGTTGGTGGATTACTCACCCCTTTTAGAAGAGCGCTTTCACATAATACTTTCACATACCTGCACGAGACCTTGGAATCTTCCCTACACACCTGTGAGCCCATATGAAGCATGGACACCAGAGTTAGTCCATTTCTTGAAGCCCATATAGTTGTCATAGAAAAGTAGCTGGAGAAACTATTTATGAACTCATCGAATGAGACTTGTAGTGGAATATGGTGTACGAATTGTGTGATAGAGGGGCATACAAAGGATATTTGTCCTTGGAGATTGGTTTGTGCCATGATGATGGACTATGAAATTTTCCACGGAGATCATGATGCTAGTAGGTGCCCACTACTACAACATGCAATATGTAAAAATGTGTCTTATTATTGCAATATTTGCACCTCTACTACTAATGAAACCAAGGAATGAAAAATTATTGACTAGATACACGATGCCATGGATATTGGTGTGTGTCAGACCAACATTGAAAATACTTCTAAGGATGATGGTAATCTCTATGAAGGGTGCATAGATGGAGGAGCTCATGGAAGAAGATTTTGTGGAGGATTTCAAGGTCGCGGAAACCTCAGAGGAGGAAGAATTAAATTCCCACGTG
Organism: Taxus wallichiana var. yunnanensis; assembly: GCA_018340775.1. Lineage (NCBI taxonomy): Eukaryota > Viridiplantae > Streptophyta > Pinopsida > Cupressales > Taxaceae > Taxus > Taxus wallichiana. The sequence continues at coordinate 849,800,174 of CM031243.1, forward strand.
GAACTTATTACAAGCTTGTGGATCTACGGAGCACTATAAGTGTGAATGCTTAGATCTGTTGCAATGTTCTTGGTGTGGAAAGAAACACAAGTATGAGGAGTGCCCGAGTTGCTTGAACACATGATCCAACAACAATGGAAAGATAAAAGCATCGGGATGGTAAACGTAAAGAAAGAAGACTCATAGTGAATGCCAAGGGTGGCATGTGAGTCAAAATTAGAACCTATATTGGTGACCATGTGTGAGGCTACACGCACTATGGAAATACTAAAGGAAAGGCCACATGTTACTAGGGAAGAGGTGATGTATGTAAAATACCTAGACCCTACTCATCAAAAAGAAGTTTATCAAGATACCATGGATGTAATTCGGAGCTTGTAAGGAGAGATCTAGTGTATGAAGGAGAAATCAAGGTAGTTAGATCAAAGGAAGAAAATTGAGGCTCCACAAAGGATTTGGATGAATTAGGGAGGTATGTAAAATTCTAAGACAAGAGAACATCATCCCACTAATAGGAGAATGGTTACGGGAGAAAGTATTACATGCCGGAGGAGAGTGCAAGTGACAAGTCTTGTATGCTAACCTTCCTCCTCACATCCTTGATTATGATAAGGAGATTACATAGAATGCAATTGTTGATGGCTGGCTTTTGAGAAATATTCTGATAGATACGGGTGCATAATTTAATGTTCTCACTCTAGATGCATGACATCAAATGGGAGGCCCTCATTAGAGCCATCTTCAAATGTGTTGTATATGGAAAACAAGACAAAGGTAATGCCCATTTTGTCTTAAAAGGATGTTGATATCACTATCCAAGGGTGAGATCCATTAGAGACTTTGAATTCTTAGTGCACTAGTTGAGGTGGAAAAATTTCTAGAATTAATTGGGCATCCCTGGTGTTATAAGAATAGTGATGATCTACAATTAAATAAGGGGTACATAATCTTTGAGAATAAGGAATAATGGGTTATCATTCCCTTGACCAGATGGAAATTTAGCACCCTATCTTTGAGCCCTTGGGAGAAGAAGTTCTTGATAGGCTCTATGTGTGCTCTATGTGGGACCCTAAAGTGATTCACCATACGAAAAGGGTTATTCTGTTTGAAGGTGCTCAATCTATAAGTAATATTTTTGTCTCCAAATCACTGCACCCCCCGAATGGCCTGATATGAATCATGACATTTGGTGTGATTGGGACACATGGGATCACCTCTCAAGTTGTGGGACTTGGGCTTGAGGTGAACCTCTAGAGAAGGTTGGCTTCCTGTTCCTAGACTAAACACAACACTACTTCTGATGTAAGAGAGATGGCAAACTAGTCCTATGCTAACATTTCATGGGATTTAGGGAAGAAGAATACAAGGAAATAAAATCTATTCTAGAAGTGGTGATGCACCAAGAAAAGGGATATTTAACTTCTGGAAGGGTTAATGTGGGTATGATGGTTTCACCATTAACCACCCTCACCTATTGCAGCTTGGAAAGGGTAACATACTACGGACCATAAGCAACGTTCCCTCGTTAAACCTTAAACATACATAATAGAGGGATCAATTTTAATTTAATACAAAATAATTCATCAAAGGGATAATCAAAACACAGATCCATTATTCACTTAAATGATAATAATAATGTAAATTTTATTTAGTAGAAGGAAAATATTTTCTCACAAGTGATGGGAAGAAATCACACTATTCTTTTCTCAATATGAAAACAGATAACTTTGAACTAAAGGTAGATTAATTAGATAACACTAAGGAATCTCATTCGCAAGGCATCAATGATTAATCATTAAACACAATAGAAAAATTTTCAAGTGCAAGGAGAAAATTTGAATATAATTAAAGGTTTCAACAAAATTCTGAAATTACTCTTCTAAGCTTGAAGAGTAACTTTCCTCCAAATCTCTCCAAAAATATGTATATCTAATAATTTAGAGCACTCCACTATTGATAAGTTCGTAAAGCCCTGAGCCATTACAGCTGAGCCTTAACTAACAGTTAACTAAAAATAGTAATGTCATTTATGAAAGGAACAGACTCCCATAAAAATGGCAAATTTTTGTTGAGGGTTGATCGAGTCAATCCTGTAACTTTGACCATTTCCAGAGCTTCAACCTGTCCTTTCATGGCCACTCAACTTTGGCCTGGTTTGCCCTCCTTTCCTTCCCCTAAATATTTTGTTTCCCCTCTTCCCATGTGGCCATGTGTTATCTATATTCGAAGTAATGCTTGACAATACCACGAGTTTCGTCATCTCCAGTCCACAAGCATAGTGATTCACCATGTCCGCTATTTCGATTTCTTTTGTGATCCTTTACGGAAACCTTGAAGCTTGATTATGACTTTATTTAGTCTCCTATAAAGTTTTGGCATAGAACTAGTTGATCAATGGAGTCTTTGTTGAAATTTTTCAAAGTATCACCATCCCACTCAACTAAGTGTTTAAAATTCTCTTTGATCTAGTCCTCGGGAAGAGCATCGATATTCTCATTGAAAAAATTGTAGTGGGCGTTGTCAAACTCTTCAAAGATATCATTGAGGGAATCCATAATTTCCACCCATTTATCCTCCAGCTTCTTAATTAGATCTTGTAGCACTTGACACCAAAATTCCATAGCTTTTTGATATTCAAACAATTTTGAGGCATCATCAATTACCTCCTCTTGCAAAAGTAAGTCAAAATATTCCTCTCTTATGTCACTCCATGTCACCAAGGTTAAGTTCAAGTTGTTACTATCTTCAGAGAGGGATTCATCCATCTTAGTGATGGTGGTTTTTGCAATCTGTAAATCATCATAAATCTCCATAGCTTCCTTGATCAAGGGGTTGGCCTCCTGCAAGATCCTCTCCATCCATCCATTCACCGCTCTCCCTTTCTAGCCTAGCTTTTCGATTTCATGATAAGAGATATCATCGATGGTAGATGAGATTTTCATGGTAGTAGTAGTTGAGATGTTGGTGGGGGAGCAAGTTGAGTTACTCTATGAGTGCGGTGAGTTGCTCGACCTTGGCCTTAAGCTCGTCCTTGGTAGCCTTGTCTTTATTGTATTTCTCAAAAGGGTCCCAAGAGCAAAGTATGTACATCTGCTTGGCTCCTTCATGTGTAGCCTTCCCCAATGAGAACCTCGAGATCCAATAATCTTGCTATGATAGTCTCTTTAGTTTTCCCTTAATAGGGTAGCTACTTCTATCACACACTCTCCGATGGATTAATCGTTAGACTTGATATGGTTCTCAATCTCTTGGCTTGTCTTTTGGGCGGGGACTCCAATATGCCGATATCTATCACATCTCTCGGAGGAACCTTTTTCTTCTATTTAAGATTCTATCTTAATAGCCATTCTAGTATAGCTAGAGTGAGGAAGGTGGAGCAATGAGATCGATACACGAAGTACCGATTAAAGTAATGTCGCTAGACATGCCAAGTGACATATGAGCAGAGGTGGCAATGATGGAAGGTGTGGGAGTGAGGAGAACCATGGGAATTGACAAGGTGATCTTTGGGAGTTGAGATTGAAGAAAATGGGAGTGTCAAAGGAAGTGAGGAAGAAATGGGTGACCCAATATTTTCCCAGTGATAAAACTAGAAGTGAAAAAAATACTTGGCCATATAGAAGGAGATGGAAAAGAGGAAATGGTAGATGTGGAGGTAATTGATATTGGAAGTGATAATGGAGGAAGGGGAAGGTGGGATGGATCTTGAATGGTACTTGGGGAATCACTTACTTCCACTATCTCAGATACTATAGATGTTGTAACCCTAGAAGCAGTAGACCTAGAAAGGGATGAGCCACCAACCACAAATGAGATCTTCTTTGGAACTATGGGAACCCTTTGGGTCGATCTCTTTCCTTTTGTAGGTGTTGGTTGGTGCACTGCTGATGTGGGCCCTATATTTGAAGGTTGATTTTCCCCTTTGGGTGAGATTCCCAAAGTGGCCAACCAGCTGAAAGTTATTTTTAGAATGGGGCCCACTCTCTCCTTAGTATTGTTGCATTCTTCTATATACCAGTCAACCAATGGCAGTGGTCTATTAGCAACATCATCATCCATGTATGATGAATCTAGAACCTCATCATTATCTTGTAAGTCATTTGGCACATCATCCAACCCAAAATTCCACACTTCATCAAGGGTTAATCTTTCGTAATAACTTTTCCATATGATGAATTTGTCTTGGCAATGGATCCATATATCTTCTAATTGGGGCATATGAGCATTAGATTTCCTGTTTCCCCAAAATTTCCCAAATAGTCAAAGTTAGTTCATGGATGGAAGGTCCATAGGGTTACCTCAGCCATTTCAGCATCCACGTTTCTTGCCTTATGGATAGTTAGACAAGAATACCTACCAATTGTAATAGGGAAACACATCCCCACCTTGTGACGCTTGTTTTGGATTTTATGGTAATCCAAAACTGCTAAACCAATTCAAAAAGAATCCACTTGTTAGTAGGGCACCTTGGTAACTTGCTTTGGGCGCATGTGAAACTAGGAATCGAAGGTAGGTGAATGTGGGAAACTAAAGGTAAATTGCTCCCCATTCTGCACTTCTTGGAAATCCTCATTAGAAATATTTTGATTACATAGCTCCTTGTTCGAAATAATAGAGGACAATAGCGAAGAAAGCATCCCGATCCTTCGGAAGTGTTTTCTCCTCGTACGAGTAAGTTGGGGATAAAATTCATATATTTGGGATGTGTTGCGAACACCCTTGGTATTTAACCCTACAAAATCCCCCATGCACTTGTAGCTGCATACACTAGGAAAGATGTCATGTAGAAGGATTTGGTCTGCCACCTTGCTTATTTGGTAGTGGATATTACTACCGATATGTTCACCCCATCGGATAAACTCATTATTCTTCTTAATCATTGCTATGTACAAGAACATCCATTCTTGGAATTCCTTAGTAGACGGAAGACCTAAAACTCTTCTCAAGAGTATAATGAGGTCATTGACCTCCTGAATAAAACGATTGATGTATAGTCTTGGGAAATTTGGAAAATTCTTAATTAGGTAAGACTTCATCATAACCTTTGAGCATACCTCCAACTTTTTATCCTAGTGCTTGACTGCTATCTCAGGTGAGATAGTGGTGTAATCTTGTACATTTGGAAGTTTGAACAAGTCCTCAAAGAAATCCGGGTCCAGACGGATTACCACCTTATCGTCGCTATCTCTTATCGACATAGAGTCTTCGTCGTAGTGAGCTGCTACAACTAGGACAAATTCTGGGCATTACATAGATGCGGGAAAACTAGTGGCAAGAGCAAGACCACTGTCAAAGATGGCCTGCATCCATGGCTTTTTATTTGGGGCCTTTAATCTTTCCCAGAACTCGGGAAGATCAATCTTCCCGAGATCGGTGTCCCTGATATTTCCCAAATCAGAGGTTAAGAAGGATTGAGGAGCAACTCCAAGAAATGTGTACTTCATATTCTCTTTCCCTTTTGAAGTAGAGATAGATATCAAACCCATGTGTTTGAGGAGTATGAATGCTATAGAAATCTAAAAATCGAGAGTAGGAAAACTCCAAAACTTGAACCAAAAAAGTCTGAAAGAAAAGTGAAAGAAATCTCGAATTTTTTTCCGAAGTCGGGCATCCAGAAAATATGAAATCTACGATTAGCAAAAACCCAAAAATGGAATCTCGATTCTCGAAAATATGAAAACCCAAAACTAGAATCTTTGAAAATCCAAAAAGTGCGAAGATTTTTTCTGAAAAGTTTCTCTCACGTAGTTTCCGCCTTGTGATTTTCTAAGGATTTATCAAAATGAAACTTTTCCAAAAGGCACTCTAAAATATCTCTGAAGTAGCTGCAAAAAGGAAATGTTAAGAAACCAAAGTGGATTTTGAGAAATAAGAGGAAGTATAAGGGACTCAGAGAGATCCCCATTCTTAAAAAAACAAGAAAAACCTCAACAAAAAAACAAGGTAAAAAGAAGGATATCACAAGAGAAAATAGAGGGAAAATGAAAGAAACCCAAAATGGGGAAAAAAGAGAAAATACCTAAAACCAAAAGAAAGTAAAACTTTTTCTTCTTCCACATTGCAATAGTGGAAAAAATGAGTGGGGCAGTAACCCCCATTTTTCCTTCTATCTTGAGTATGATTTTGCCTTTGAAAACAAGCCAAAAAAAGCACCTACTTTTGGTAGATAATTTGGGTCCCAAACAAATAGAGGTAATCACTTACTTCTCATCAATAGAGCTCCAATTAAATATATTTTGATGAATACTGACTAGATTTAGAACCCATTAATAGGATATTGTCCTCTTATGGGAGGCAAGAAACTTCAAGATTGCAAAATTATGAGTTGAAGATAGCTTTGGGGGATTCATAGATATTCAAATTAGAGAGATATTTCCATATGAGAGAGGGAGAACCATCATCCACTTGAAGACCACAGTCCTTAACAAGGGTACCCTAGGAGTTCTATGTGATATCGTGAATGAGAAACAAACTTAGGGATATCGTTAAGAGGGTGAAAACATTCCAATATTCATCCCAAAATTTTACAAAATATCCATTACCGATCTTCCATGAAATGAGGTTGGAAAAAAGAGAATGACAATAGGATCAAAATTTCCACATGTGTGACCCCTTAGGAAGCGTGGAAATGGATAAAATGTGATGAGAAGAACCATTTCAAAAATATTTATTAATAAATATTTTATTCAAAAAAAACTACCATGGGTGGATAATAAGTTCAAGATGTGCTTTGCTCCCAAGGTTATGTTTTAAGATTGAGGTCAAGATACCAGCACCACTAAGAGATTTATGGGTTTTAACGATGTTCCATTTGACCTAGTGAGATTTTTTCTCATCCTAAGAGCCTTCTTAGAAGAAGGAATGAAGATTTTTTTCAATCTTCATCACCTAGAGAACAAAGAACATATATATGGGTATAACACAAAAAAAGCTGAATGAATGAGAAGAAGGTGCCCAACAAGTGATAGCCATTTTCCCTTCCATGAATGAATATGTTTATTAATGGAGGTGACTAAATTATCCCATAATGAAGAAAAATCATGTCCCATAAAGAGAGGGATGCCAAGGTAGATGTGAGGTAAAGAAGCTGACTTCAAAACTAAGGACAAGACAAGTGAACCTCTGCCAAATGGGGTGAAGTGTTGAAGAATAATATCACCTACTTATGTAGATCGAATACTTGACCAACAACACTAGCATAAAAATCTAAAACATAATGGAAAGATATAGCTTCATTCAGATAAGAGACACTAAAAAGAAAGGTATCCTCAACAAACTGATGATGAGAAAGAAGAGTTACATCATTAGAAACCATCAAACAATGAATTTTGCCCCAAGATCTAGAAAAATAAATGGATCTATTGAGATTTTTCACAACCAGAATGAATAGGTATGAAGAAAGTGGATCCCCTTGATGAATGCCCTATATTTATCAAAGAAACCTTATGCAAAACCATTAACTAGAACAAAGAAACGTGGAGAAGAAATGAAAGTGAAGAAACAACTACAAAAGTCTTTGCTAGAATCCCATTTTGAGAAATGAGAGAATAAGAAACCTCCAATTGATTATATCATAGGATTTGATGTAGTCAAGTTTGTTAAGCATTCTAGGTTGTTTGTTGTTGATGAGAGAATGCACGAGTTCATGAGCTAGCATAATACCATCAGTTATATTGTGCCCTGGAATAAAGACACTTTGTTCCTTTGAAATTAACTAGTTCTAAGGCGTTTGAATCTACGAGAAATGGCCTCGGAGATGATTTTATAGGTGGTATTGCAAAGAGAGATTGGCTCTGAAATCATCAAAGGTCAGAGATTGTTCCTTTTTAGGGAACAAGCAAATGAAGGTATGATTCAAGCCACTAAGGATTTTTAGGAAACCCTAGATTCTTCAATAGATTCCCAAATGTCAATGCCCACAATAATCAAAAATATTGAAAAAGGTAGCTTGGAAACCATCAAGCCTGGAGCCTTCTCATGTTCCATGGAAATGATCACGGTGTGAACTTCCTCTATTAAAAATGGGGCCAACAAAGAATGTTAGAGTAAGAATAAATGAGAGGGATGCAATGTTAGAGAAGAATATTTTGACTAATAAGATCAAAATGGGATTCTCCACTAAGAAGGTTAGAGAAGTTGGAAATTTCTTCTTCTCGGACCAACTTCTGATTAGTGCATTCTCCACCATCTACAATCAAAATCTTAGAAATGTAGTTAGTGCTTTATTTAGATTTAACTGAAGTATGAAAGAATTTGGAAAAATTTCCCCCATATTTGAGCCAAGATTCATGTGACTTCTACTTCTAGTAGATTTATTCTTGGAGGATAATTTCCCTTAATTCAGTTAGGAGACTCTTTTCAAGAGAAAAATCCTATTGGATGATGAGTGCATAGATTGGCTCATTAATATCACTTCTTCAGACCGGAAATGCTCTTCGCAAAATGACTTATTTGTATATGGGGATGTTTTGTATAGTCGTGTCTTAGTAGGTTGATGCATTTTTCCTTGCTATTATTTATAAAAGTCGTTTATCTCATGACCTCCTACTAACTGTTTTATGAGATCAAATATGATGATGTGTGCAGGGATGATGGAGGTTACTAATGGACAAGTTGCCCGAGTTCGATGCATATGGCTTGAGACCTATTTCGAATTGACCTATTAGTTTGGGCTTGACTCTAATGGCCCATAGGAATCTGAGAGTTTCAATTAATATTTGAGGAAGCAGTGTTTAATGCCGCTTGATATGGCGGTTCTTGAATAAACATTATCTACATGAAGACTTTGTCTTCGAGTGAAAGTACCACTTTTTGATCGAAGAAATTTATCTGCATATTGTTCTATTCTGGATTTGTTTTTTGAGATGTTGTGAACTCATTTGAAAGTTAATGAAATCTACGGTGTTTTGAGAATTAGAAGTTGTTGATCACTCTATCCCGAGGAAGAGAAAGGGCCCACTCAACCGAGGAGATACGAGGTCATTCTGTTTTACATGCATACGATCCTTCGATTAGTTTTATTACAGTTGTCATTTGATGAGTTTTACATACATGCTTTGATTAACTATCTCTATTTTCTCCATTATTGCTTTCACTTTTAGGTAGATGCTTTTTCCATGCAAATTTAGCTCATAAACAGTCTTGCTTTCTGTTGAATTCCGGTTATTTAGTTATGGTTTAAATTGTCAAGAATAAGTGTATGCGTATTTTACTTTACAGTAGAAGATTAGTTGTTGAAATCCATTTCATTGCAAACAGTTGAATTCCGTAGACTAGTATTTAATTTCCGTAGATTTTAACTGCACTTCCGTAGAATAGCCACCAAGCTAAGCAACCCCCCAACAAACTCAACATATAACTGGTTCTTCTAAGACTCTATTGCATATTTCCTTGGACACAACCCTGGTTTAGATGACACTGACAAAGATTACGTCAGTTAAATGATTGGAAGAGTACAACGACCCATCATTTTTGGCACCGTTTCCGGGACTCACACATAACCTTAAGCTCCATTATTTTATTCCATATGTTATGGGTGTTAATAGAGTTCATATAGGAGACCAGTAGTTCTCTCGGACCTTGATTTAAACCACCCAACCTAGATGCATAGGTCACGAGATAACCAAGGGAGATTTATAGCACGCAATATTCAACAAATCTCTTTAGACACTTCGCCAGGGAGAAACACTGAGAGTGATACAGATTCCAATTCCATGCCTAGAACCTTTTATGAGCATTTTGTATCCTCTTCACATCATTCTGTAATGGGGGATCTTGGGAATGTTGAAGAACAACCTTTGGGATGAACATTTACATACCCCATTGTCCTCGATGCAGATGAAGATGCACCCATGAAAAACATCTCACCATCCATCCTCCCCCTCTTTCGAGGAATGACCAAAGAAGACCCTGATCAGTTTTTGTTTGAATTTAAAATCTGTGCGGACATATGATTACCAAGCGACAATAAAAACTCAAATTATTCCCCTCTACTCTAAAGGATTCTGCTATGAGATGGTTTATGGGGTTACCATCTAACTCCATTAATTCCTGGGAAGCCATGGAAACAACCTTCCTGGATAAATACCAAGACTATTGTAGAGGAAGGGATAGGAGGGAGGAGTTCTTTCAAATACGGCAGAAGGAAGATGAGAATCTAGAAGATTATCTGGATAGATTCCTCTTTCTCCATAAACGCAGTGGGTATGAGTTACATGCAGACATCACCAAAACAGTCTTTCTGAAAGGACTAGATGAGGAAACCAAGGATTCTCTCCACCTCATGGGAGGAGGAGACGTGCATAAGCTTACCATGGAACAAATTACTGAGCTATGTAGAAGATATTCTAGAACACATGGAGGAATAAGAAGAAAACCAACATCCAAGTCTTTGGGTACCTCTGAACTTCTAGAAGAAATGGCCAACATGAAAACAGACATTCTGCTGCAATTAACATCCACAATAGATGGACTCAAGGCAAAATCCACCCCTGTTAAAGAACCATTGGACATGTATTGCCCTAAATGTCGGAAGAGACACCCCTTGAGAGAATGTCCTTTGGATGTCACAGATATGTGTTTAATCTGTGAAGTAACTGACCATGACACTAAACATTGCACACTTTTACCACAATTGAAGGGAGGTTTGAATGCAATCTCCCAAACAAGTGCTGAGTTAAATTTTGTCCAAAGACCAAACAATCAGGGTGGATTCCCATCTAGACCAACTCAGAATCCCTGGAGAATGCCATGGTCAAATCAGGCCTCTCAGTCTTCTTGGGGACAACCTGAGTGGGCAAACTCAAACTGGATGACTTATCCATATCCACCACCTTGGACAAATCCCTACACTCAGCTGGGTTGGGCTCCACCACCCGCAGCCAATCCTTGGCAAAATCAGCAGTGGGGTCCTCAACAAAATTTTAGCCAAAATCAGTCCTGGGCACCACCACAAAACAATAATCAACAACGTAGGTTCCAATAGCCACAACAAGCTTTAATGCCTCCACCTCAAGCCTACCAAAATCAAGGACAAGCAACCCAAACACAACTTCCAGCTCAGCCAGTGGCCAATCCTAAAAATCAACAGACAACTTCGATTGATGACACAGATTTGGGTAACACTATGCAGATTAACACTATTGGAAATTTATGATTACGATCTGGAAAAATATTGAACCCTCCTGTTGTTATCACAGAACTGCCTGATGATGCCAATAAGGAAGAAAAACTTGAGGGTAACACTGGTTCTTTACCACTTCCAGATAAACAGGATGATCAAATACCCACACCAACTACAACTCCTTTTCCTAAGCGATTACAGGACACTCAGATTGTGAAGGAAACAGAACTAGTTCAGGAATTGAAAAAGTGCATATTGAGGTTCCACTACTACGTGCAATAAGGGACATCCTGAACTAAACCAAACCATTAGAAACGAATGTATAAAGACATAGGAAGGAAAAGAAATACCCAAATACTATCGAGTCAAAGGAAATTTGGTGACTTAGTTCTTCTTGGCACCCTCATCTCACCAAAATATGGGGATCCTGGGATCCCTGTCATTACTATTTGTATAAACAACAGTCAATATCTAATGTTTTGGTGGATCTTGGTGCTGCTATTAATGTTATCACAACTGAAATATTTAACCTACTATCCTTAACAAGACTTCAACCAATCAACACTTTTCTATAGTTAGCAGATCAATCCATTGTTGTACCTGATGGCGTGGTTGAAGATATAATGGTCACTGTTGAATCATGGGAGTACCCAGTTGATTTCATGGTTTTACGGCCTAAAGCTCGGAAGTTGGGATATCCAGTCATCTTGGGGAGACCTTGGTGGATACGGTTGCCACTTTCATTGGTCGTAGATCGTGCAACATGACAATTCTAAATGGAAAGAAATCCAAACACATTTCATTATATCCTCCTGCCCAGCCTTATACGAACAATTGTGACCAGGTATGGGTGGATTCTTTGGATGCTAACTCTCTAAATTCCTCTTTTCTAGCCACTATTGCAGTACACAATCATATGGCGGAGGCTGCGGAGTCTTATGTGCTGCCTGATTCTAAGGACTCTGCAACTATGGAAATCAGTACTACTTCTACAGAATTCAGAATATCGGCAGAAGACATTACCTCTGCTGAGTCTGGTAGGAAACTCTATGCTTATAATTCTGAACATCTAGTTCATGATTTCTATTGTCCTTTGACTAAGGTTCTATCTTTTGATAACGTATCCATCCTACACATGCTCCAGCCCCATGTTTGCCCATTGAATTCTTTTATCACTAGTACAGAGCTTGCTCTTGTGGATGATACTAAGCTGAGTACTCACAAGTATGGGTAGAGAGCTGACTATAGGGAGCGACTTGGAGGTCAATCAGGAAGCTAGGGTGCTCGAGGTTCTGAAGAAACATTCTCATGCTTTTGCTTGGGATTACACTGATATGAAAGGAATTCATCCTAACATCTATACACATCATATTTACACCGATGACGTCAAACCTATAAGGCAGCCGCAATGAAGAATCAATCCGGCATTGAGAGATATAGTCAAAACTGAGATTGAAAAGCTTCTAAAGGTAGGTTTCATTTATCCTATATCTGATAGTCAGTGGGTCTCCCCATTAGTTATTGTTCCCAAAAAGAATGGTAAATGGTGAATATGTGTTGATTACAGGGAACTTAACAAAGCCACCAAGAAAGATTATTTTCCCCTGCCTTTTATTGACCAAGTCCTGGACAACTTGGCTGGTAAGAAATATTTCTCTTTCTTGGATGGGTTTAGTGGGTATAATCAAATTAGTATTGCTCCTACTGATTAGGATAAGACTACATTTACATGCCCTTGGGGTACATTCGCTTACAGAGTCTTACCTTTTGGGCTTTGTAATGCCCCTGCCACATTTCAGCGGGTAGTCCTGGCCATTTTATAGATCTTGCTAACGATTGTGTTGAGGTTTACATGGATGATTTCACTGTCCATGGATCCACTTTTGAAGAATCTCTAAATAATCTTGAGAAAGTACTCAGTCGATGTGAACAACACCAACTATCCCTGAGTCATGAAAAATGTCTGATGATGGTTGATCAAGGAATTGTCTTAGGACACCATGTTTCAGCCCAAGGTATAAAGGTGGATCCCAAAAAGATATCAGTCATCACCCAATTACCTATACCAGTTAATCAGACTGACATCAAAAGTTTCCTTGGCCATGCAAGTTATTACCGACGATTCATAAAAGATTTTAGCAAAATTGCCCCAATGTTCTCATTGCTAACCAAAGATTGTGTTTTTGAATGGTCTTCTCAGTGTCAACAGGCATTTGATTCTATCAAGGAGAAGCTGACAACAACCCCCGTCTTACGTGGCCCTGATTGGGGACAACCTTTCCATATCCACACTGATGCTTCTAATACAGCCATGGGCACTTTCCTTGGACAAAAATACTTAAAAGATCATATGTATGCAATTTATTTTATCGAGAAAAAAATCGGCTCCTACGGAAAAGAATTACACTACTATAGAGAAAGAGTTTTTGGTTGTGGTATATGCTTTGAATAAATTTCGTCATTACATCACTGGATATAAAAATTTTGTTTACACTGACCACTCTGCCATTCGATATTTGATGAACAAACCAGTGGTTGGCGGAAGGCTCATTCGCTAGTTTCTCTTGTTGCAAGAATTCAATCTCACTATCATAGATAAGCCTGGGAAATCTAACGTTGTTGCTGACTTTCTTTCCAGAATAAATGTTTCAGGTGATGACGAAGCAGTCCAAGATCAATTTCCCGATGAACACTTGTTTGCTATCTCCACAAAGACCCCCGGTTCTGATCTAGCAAATTATTTAACAACAGGGAAGTTTCCTGCTTCTTTTACTCATAAAGAAAGAAGGAGATTGGTTAGAAATAGTGCAACATATAAATGGTGTAACAGATTCTTATTTAAATGTTGTCCTGACATGGTTCTTTGTAGGTGTGTTCAAGAAGATGAGGTACATGACATACTGCAAGCATGTCATGATGAGCTAGGTGGTGGGCATTATTCAGTAAAATGAACAATTCACAAGATCCTTGGAGCAGGGTACTATTGGCCTTCCCTCCATAAGACTATCAAGAAGTATGTGTGGCAGTGTGATGCCTGCCAACAAATGGGAAAACCTACACTTTCTGGAAATTCCTCTTAACCCTCAGTTGGTTCTAGGACCATTTGAGAAATGGGGTATTGATTTTGTTGGACCATTTGATCCTCCATCTTTCGGGAAGGAGTATCTCTTGGTATGCATGGACTATGTCACCAAATGGGCTGAAGTTCAAGCATTGGCATCTGCCAATGAAGATGTTGTTGCTGATTTTCTCTACAACCGGATATTACTGCGATTTGGAGCACCAAGGGCCATTATATCTGATCAAGGTCCTCAATTTGTTTCAAATATGATTGAAGCTTTCTTAGGAATCTACAGAATCAGGCACCGGAAATCATCACCATATCACCCCCAATCCAATGGTCAAGTGGAGGTAACCAATCAAGAGCTCAAGAATATTCTAACTAAGGTGGTTAATGCCGACAGAAAGAATTGGGTACCAAAGCTTCCTGAGGCCGTCTGGGCCTACAACACAACCTAGAAAAAACTCGCTTTCTCTCCCTATGAGTTGGTCTTTGGGAAGAAGCCATTGTTACCTGTTGAGTTCGAATTGTGCACCTGGAAAATAGCGTTAGAGGTTGGGATCGATTTGGATGAAGCACAGCGTGAACGAGTGTTGCAGTTGAATGAACTAGATGAAATGCGGATGGAGGCATAATAGTAAACTAAAATTCTACAGCATCAGCAGAAAACTTGGCATGATGCTCACATCAGAAAAATGATATTTTATGAAGGACAGTGGGTTTTACTCTTTGATTCCCACTATCAGCAGTTTAAAGGAAAGTTGTGTATGCATTGGTTAGGTCCCTATCAAGTGCATCAAGTATTTGATAATGGCTCTATTTGATTAATACCAATTGACGGAGACAAACAAACTCTTCTGGTGAATGGGCATAGGCTCCGAGTTTATCACCAACCACTGGATAAGCAGACCTTCACCGATGACATCCTGTTAACAATGAATATGCATGCTGAGGAGGCTCTTTGCCTCTCACGCATGGAGTAATTAATCTTTTGCAAATTCAATAAAGGAAGATGATCCTTCCTTCGATCTTCTTCCCTTAGTTAGTGGTTTTATTGTAATTTCCAATAAATGTAGGAATTTTCGTTGTTTCTACTGCCGCTAATCATGTTTCATCCCAAATTACAGGGCGTAGGAATCTACGGATATCGGCTGATTAAATATGGCATGGGTAAGTGCATTTTAACCTACTAATGATATTTCTATGTGAACATTTCCCCATGTATCCATTTGTCATTATGACGCCGTCATCAAATGATTACTATGGTCATCTTGGATCTCCTTCCAAATCTGGCTTTATGAATGACGGCATAAGAGGAGTGTTGGTTCATAAAAACTACATGCTTTGATGTGTCACACTCTCCAATGCAGGAGGGGTGGCGCATGCTCCTTAACCATGGGATATGTGCCGCAAAAATCTTAAATCTCACGCGGGTGGCCGGTTTCATCACTATTTTTCGCCGTCACCCTTACTTGATGATTGCGCTACCCAAGGAATTTGGTGTCATTTGGAATTTAATGCAACCACTTCTTTCTGGTTTTATTGAACACTAGATAGGAAGTGGAAGGGACACTCGGCTCTGTTCTTTTTCTCACTGCCGTGTATTTCTCATTTTTTTGGCTCAGCATGGGACCGCGAAAGACATCAGAACCTGCTTCACTTGACGCCTTGCTCCGGAATGCCACCCTTTCACAGGTATTTCATGATTTCGGATGGTTAGATTTCATTCGGCAATTTGAAGGGTTTGATGAGAACATTGTGGAAGAGTTCTTGAACAATTTTGAGTCCACATGCTCACAAGTTGGTGGCCAACGTGTTGAAATCACCAGTCAGGTCATTTCTGACCTGTCTGGCCTTCCAAATTTTGGGTTAAAAGTTATGACGAATGCCCCTTTGCAAATTCTTATTGCTCAGTTCCACGACGAAGGAGAGGCACTCCCAGGTCATCCTGACTCCATTGGGTGTCCAGAAGGGTGTTAAGAAAAATATTTTCCGGAGTCTGGGGTGAAATTGCTAAATGGGTCAACAGGTACTTTATATGCGATGGACAGGCTTCTATTCTGGGTGGTGATGTGCTCAAAATGCTCATTCACCTTAAAAAGGGACATGTCAACCAGGCCCTTCGGGTCAATTTGCAGAGTACCTCGCAGATTCTATCATTAAGGTATGCCAGAAGCACAGGTCTAGTGGGGGCAAGTCTATGCTTAAGCACCCAGGGTTGATTCATCTGTTGTGTTCACACCAAGTTTTCTTTCGCCCAAAGCGGAGACTCGAGGGACGTGTTGGTGGCGAAGGGTCTAGGCCTAAGCAACTAAAATCTGGCATCTCTTCTGCACCTCGGTCTACCCTTACATCGGGCCCTTCACATAGTCAAGCAGAGGTAGCTGACGTTCCTGAGGGACCACCCCATCCATTTCAGATTCAAAAGGCAAGTGTCCCATGGCCCCCTCTTCCTCCATGCAACTACGGTCCCGGCAGCTTGGCTCATGTTTGTGGATAGGCGGTTTCCAATCGGAGTCCTTGCCTGATGACACCACCCACATTCGGGAGGAACTGCATATGGAAGATGTCTTGGCCGCTCCATCATCTGTTGTTCCGTCATCTACGGAAATTAACACTGTAACTCCAGAAATGCTTGATACTCAAGTGGCACCTTCTTGCAACTATCTGGAGGAGATAGCACTGCTAAAATCACAGTTACAAGGTATGGAAGAATCCACCCTTTTATTACAAGCTGAATTTACACAAAGGAAAGCGAAAAAATTCGAGAGATTGCTGCCCTGTAGCATGAAGTGAGTTGTCTAAAGTGACAATGTGATACAGGTCTTACCCTCTTAGATAATTTCCAATAGTTGTCCCTTCAGAAAAGGGAATTGCAGCAAGAAAATCAAAGATTAAAAAAGGAAAAAGACTCTTTGGAAGAGGAAAAACAAAAGTTAACATTTATCTTAGACTTTGTTTGTCCTTTAGCCATCAGACTACTGTCCTGTAGGAAACCCTCCTCATTCTACAACATGTATCTCTAGGAGCAATTTTATTCTTGGCAGTTATTTCAATTGTGTTCTCGAACTCCTCACGAAATGCCCGATGGACCTAGTTTTTTATCAGTCTACAAGAACAACACCCCGGAGATTCAAAATTTGCTCTGTGAATTTTATTTACATAACATGGTAGTAACCAATGTCCCTGATTTCTTGATCAACCTATTTGTGGGGGATTTTCAAATTAAAGCATTTCAGTCTGTGTTAAGGAATCAGATAACTTGGAGAGCAAGAACAGATAGTTTTAATAACACTTTGCTCGAGTCAATCATATTTTACATTCTCCCAACCCATCACACGAGATGTCACCTGTGGAATAGATTTAGATCATTGTACTACCGCAGGCGGTGTGGGGGTGCATAATTCTCAGATTTTGCTTGAGTGTATTATTGATTTTGAAAATTATAGTCGGGAGAATTTTGGAGCTGCTTGGCAAGCTTGTGATAGGAGATGGGATACTTTAAGCCTACCTTTAAAACATAGGGAGGTCCTCTCTCCTCAGAATTTGAGCTGGAGCATGCGAAGGGGTGATGCCCTCATCGCCATTATCAAACAAACTGCAGAGAAAACCAGCCAGCAATACACTGATGAATGGGTAGGCCTCCAGGTACGGCCTCCACTCCTCTTGAGCCCTCTCACAACATGGCAGAACAATGCAGCACAGTCCCATGACAGTTTCACTGCCTGGGTGGAAATTACCTCCAATACACAGGGCTGCAAGAATACCACAAAGCAATACAATGATCAATTCGAGGAATATGACATGGTTGAACAACTTGGAAGGCGAGTAGGACGCAGATGAGTTGCATTGGGACATGCAACAGGTAAAGTCAGGGGGAATGATGAGTGCATAGATTGGCTCATTAATATCACTTCTTCAGACCGGAAATGCTCTTCGCAAAATGACTTATTTGTATATGGGGATGTTTTGTATAGTCGTGTCTTAGTAGGTTGATGCATTTTTCCTTGCTATTATTTATAAAAGTCATTTATCACATGACCTCCTACTAACTATTTTATGAGATCAAATATGATGATGTGTGCAGGGATGATGGAGGTTACTGATGGACAAGTTGCCCGAGTTCGATGCATATGGCTAGAGACTGTTTCCGAATTGACCTATTAGTTTGGGCTTGACTCTAACGGCCCATAGGAATCTGAGAGTTTCAATTAATATTTGAGGAAGCAGTGTTTAATGCCACCTGATATGGTGGTTCTTGTAACAAACATTATCTATATGAAGACTTTGTCTTCAGTGAAAAGGACCACTTTTTTATCGAAGAAATTTATCTGCATACTGTTCTGTTCTGGATTTGTTTTTCTGATATGTTGTGAACTCATTTGAAAGTTAATGAAATCTACGGTGTTTTGAGAATCAGAAGTTGTTGATCACTCTATCCCGAGGAAGAGCAAGGGCCCACTCAACCGAGGAGATACGAGGTCACTCTGTGTTTTACATGCATACAGTCCTTCGATTAGTTTTATTACAGTTGTCATTTGATGAGTTTTACATACATGCTTTGATTAACTATCTCCATTTTCTCCATTATTGCTTTCACTTTTAGGTAGATGCTTTTGCCATGCAAATTTAGCTCATAAACAGTCTTGCTTTCTGTTGAATTCTGGTTATTTAGTTATGGTTTAAATTGTCAAGAATAAGTGTATGCGTATTTTACTTTACAGTAGAAGATTAGTTGTTGAAATCCATTTCATTGCAAATAGTTGAATTCCGTAGACTAGTATTTAATTTTTGTAGATTTTAACTGCACTTCCGTAGAATAGCCACCAAGCTAAGCAACCCCCCAACAAACTCAACGTATAACTAGTTCTTCTAAGACTCTATTGCATATTGCCTTGGACACTGACCCTGGTTTAGATGACACTGACAAATATTACGTCAGTTAAATGATTGGAAGAGTACAACGACCCATCATTGGCCCATTCCATGAGAGAAAATGAACGTGTTAAGAGATTTTAGATCAGCTTTTATATTTTTAAAATGATATGTTCCAGGACCTTGAGCTTGTCTTTGAGTAAAGAAAGATTCCTAGAAAGAACAAACATTTGGGTCCCCTACACTTCAAAGGAAGACCACCAATTTTGAATACAATTATGAAGGTTGGGGTCACGAAGCCACATAAGTTCAAATTTTAAGGGGGAGTTCTTAGGGGCTAAATCCACTTTGTGAATTCCAAAGAAATAGGAAAGTGATAAGAGCATAAGAGAGGAAGTACAAATTAGTTCAAGAGGATGTTATGTTGAAACCATTATTCATTGGAGAGAAACCTATCCAATCTTTCCGCTATGTAGATGAACCCAATTTGGAGGTTAGTCCAAGTATGTCATCTACACTTGGGTTCAATATTGAACAAAGAAGCTCGATTCAAATTTTTTTGAAAGTCCCACTGAGATTGAGGATTCTTGATAATGCTTCCTAACTTGTCTCTATCTGAAAGAGTTAAATTGAAATCCCCACTATAAGAATTAAAGATTCGGGGAAAAGTAAATTTCCTTCTCGATAGCCACTTAAAGGTGCTTTTGGTCTAAGATACAGTGCATACCATAAAAATTATAGATGTAAAAATTGAAATCAGAGTGTAGGATATGTGCCTTACACCAAATCATGTTAGTGTCCTTGTGAAGAAGAGAGATATCAATTTTGGAGGATTTCCAAAAATACCCAAACCCCTAGAGGTACCACGTGAATCCATAAAGAAGCCTTTCCAACCTTTCCATTTTTTAAGCCAAGAATATTCCACTTCAGAACTTAGTATCTTAGATTATGAGATCAAGAAAATATTCCCTTCTTATTAGATTGAAAAAGTTTTGTTTGTTAGGGGCATGAGAGCCCCTAACATTCCAAGATATGATCTTCATGGTGAGGCGGGGAGGTTGGGAGCTTCCTTGCCTTTATTTTTAAGAAGGAGATAATGATATTTTCTTACCTATTACTACTTATTTTTTAGAACGATCCTTGAAAGATATTCTTCTAGGTTTTCTCAAAGACCCACAAACCAAAGATATCCCAAAACAAGGAGTTATGGCCAAGGAAAGAGAGGAAGGAGAGGGGATGTGAGGGTCTTGTTTTTCACCCCCAAATATCCCATTTTTATTGAAACAAAACTGATATGGGAGTAAATATTCTTTTTCCAAAACCAACCTATTGAGAATTTTAATAGAATCACCATATCCCGCATTCATATCTTCTTGGAGTTGATTAAGAAAGAGATTAGAGTAACCGGTGACTTTTTAGTATCGATGATGAGGGTTCATGGAGACAACAAAGGGCGAGAGGGAATGGATTGCATTGAAGGAGAAGGGAAACTTGTGGGGATGATGAGAGGGTGAGAAAAAACCTAGACATTGTTTTGAGGGTTAATATTTTTTTGGGGACCCAAATATCCTTTGAAGTAGGATTTTGTATGTGAAGACAATATTTTTGAGTATGATCCATTCGTTTGCACTTGAAACATGGGAAAATCATTTTTTCATCTTCCATAGGCTAGATCTAGGTACCAGAGGGGGAGAAAATATTGATGAAATTAGAAATAACTTTTGGATGTCACAGTAATGTGTTTTCATTGATGTCAAGTGTTCTAGTGATGTCATAAAATGTCCAAGGTGTTTAGGTGTCTTCCCAAGTTTTCTAGGTGTCTTCATGAAGTGTCAAGTCATGATGTCATGTGTTCAGGTATGGTCTAGGTGTATGATCAAGTAATCAAGGTTATATGAAGACTTCATAAGGACAAACATGGTCAATGAGATGTGTATGAGGTGTAAATGAGTCTGTAACAACCAATATGGTCAATTCATGAAGAATTAGGTAGCTCTAGGCTTAATCTTAGTCCCAAGTCAAGCAGTTTGGCATGGAAACATGAGAAATGGATCAAGACAAAGTAGGTAAAGTATGGTTGGAGTAATATGAGTTGGCATAACATGCATAAGAGGAGTATTAGGTCAAAAATTAGGCTTATAGTGCATGAAGATGGTCATTAAAAGAAGCTTTTCGGGTAAGATGGGACTAGTAGGTAAGTGAGGATGATGAGCCAAGGTATGATGATGCAAACTAAACATGACATGAGCACAATATGATGGTAAATGATGTGTATAGGGATTCATAAGTATCTAAGGAGGTGAATTGAGAACTCATACAGGTTTGAATAACACTCTTGCTCAGAACTAAAGAAAACATGTTGCCCAAATAAGATGGGTAAGAGATTTGTAGAGAAAAATATGATAAAGTGGCCATTAGAAATCATAGAGGAGGGAGTTGTGAAGGTGTGGTCAAAATTTGAGGACCTAAGAATGAGTTTTGTTGAAGATATTCAAGTTTTACTAAAATGGGTTAAAAGAAAAGGGATAAACAAGTGGTATGTCTTCATAAAAGCACCCAAAAAAAATACAAGACTTCTTTATATAAATCATAAGAGGTTTTTTAAAGTGAATTTAGATACCAAACTTTTTGCAAAAATTTTGAGGTCAAAAGGAGAAAAGACAAGAAAGTTCTCTCCATTTTCTATCACTATTCAAACCCTCACCAAACCCTCAACTAAAGCGATGGACATGAAATTGATTTTTTTACATAAGATAAATTGTGAAATATGTGACAATAAATTATGGGTGTAGATGACACTCTCTATTCCATGTTGGTGGTATTTTCTTCTTACATGTGTGATGGTATTATATGTATTTTTCCCTGTTTTGAGGAAATTTGGCTATAAAGTCCTAATTAGATAGCTCCAAGATGAACCTTCCACTGTGAAAAATTGTACATGATGTTGTCTCAGTTCTCATGAATATTTTTAGGAAAGTAAATTTCATATTTGGTGTGAACCATGTAAATCTAGCTAATCTCCCACAAGAGCTAAACAAGCCTAAAACTAGTCTTTGGTGTATGAGTGAACCTTGATGAAAAAGTATGTTCCTGAGTATAAAATGAGCATATATAGATGGTATGAGTCTAATATAGTCTATTCAAGCTAATATCTTAGTTTGATGAAGTTCCTTTGTGTCCTAACACTAATGATCCAAATTTGGATTCTTGAGGTGGTCAATAAGGCCTAGTGAATAGTTTTGAAACTTGTTTCTTCCTTTTACTTCAATAGTAAAGAGTGGTTGGTCATGGAGTAAAGGTTCCTTTTAAAGTGGATATGTAAATATTGATCATGAAAATATAATCTAAGTTTTCAAATTCAAAGTGAAGAAAAATTGTGTTTTGAAGCTCAAAAATCAGTTTGAGTGTGTCTAATGAATCATGCAAGTTTGAGTCATTCTCTATGGAATGAAGCAAGGCACAAGCCTAGGGAGATGAAATACATACTTCACCATATTTGAAAGGTATCTTTGGAGTCATGAAAAATTGATCAGGTGTGATACTTGTTCAAATTTTGAAGATTCAAATATGCACTTGCAAAACTATGAATACCTTGCTCCAATGCATGAGTCAAGGAGTAGTGATGCCTTGCTAATTATTGTTAGTTGAAGATGATCTACAGGACATAAACTACTCTTCACAAGCTTGGAAACAATTAAAAACTATTTTTGTAGTATGCAAAGCCCATCTAAAATCGTGACTTGGAACCTCTATGACTGTGAGTTGATGGATGTAAAGGAAAGATGTATAAAATGCCTCATACTTTGTCTTGATGATTCTCAAGCCCTTGATGTTGATGGAGTCCTCCTACAGATCTGATACACCTAAATGCATGCTTTAGAAGAGCTCATGAATTATCTCCTTATTCATGATCAAGAATGTGCTCCTATGTGCTCAAATGGAGGTGAAAGCCAAAAAACGGAAAAGAACAAAGGTTCAAGTGGTTAAAAAGAATTGATATAGGGTCTAATGACATCCATATATGTCAGACATACCTGAAAATGAGTTTTGAGATTCTATGCAAAGATACCTCGTTGGAAGAATAAGACAAGAGATGGGGAAAATGTTAGAAAATAGTGTTTAGAGGTCTGAATGGAATTTTGATAGTTGTGGAAGATTGTCAAGTAGTTAAAGAGGCTCCATGTCTCATCATTTGATATCAAAGAATCTTGTAAGAGCCTACAAAATATGAAGGCATTATTGATACATATCAGATGAAAAATGAAAAATTGTGACAGTTTTAAATGAATTTCCTTTCATATCCTTGTACGTATGGGCAAGTGAGTTATTTGAAGAGTCTTTGAAATTTAAAGGTCAAAGGTCATGTTGAAAAGTCATTCTTGTTTATAAAAGCTCATTTTTAAGCATGTAAATGTTGTTGAAATAAAGGAGAGTTGTTGATTCATGTTGAAAACATATTAGGATATAAAATAACTAGATGATGTGGAGAAATAATCATGTGTGAAGATGTGTATAAAGGGGATGAAGAATATATATGAGAATTTATTAGTGATGGCCATGTTGTTGCAAGTGGATGAAAACATGAAAAAATAGGTGTGTTTATATATCTCCATGACTAAAAGTGTTATAATAGTATTATGGCAAGAAAATTTGGCGAGGAAAAATTGGTGGTTATCTTGCCAACGCTCTAGGAGTCTAAGTCCCTCTACTTAACCAATGCAGCTACCATATGTACATGCATGAGTAAAAGTGAGTTTTATCCTAGTGGCCTTTTGGCTAGGGATCCAACAGGGGCACTCCACTGACCTGTGGAAAAATATTGTAGATATCTACAAGAGATGAATTTTCTAGGAAAGAAGGAAAGGAGAGAGAAAATTAGAAAAGAGAAACTAATGGTGCAAGTAGAAAATCAGAGACTTGCATACACCAACCATAAATTTCATTACATGCAATTGAATTTAGAAGAAAACAAATCTATGTAACAACAACAAGACCAAATAGTGTTTAATGAGCACAAAGTACCACTAAAATCCTCAGTCAAAAAAGGCTAAAATTCCTTCTTCCTTTATTGAAGCTCAAGTAGAAATTGTACATAACATAAAAATAGAAGACAATTTTGAGTAGGAAAATGGAAGAAATTTGCTATCTCTTTTCTCTCTTCATAAGGATATCTCTCTCATGAATTCACAAAAAAACTCCAACATCTAAGAAGTTTAAGAAGTTGTCTAAGAATTTATCTAAGAAGTCCTTCAAATGAGAAGCTCTGCACAATTTATAGAAGAGAAGGCAAATCTTCATCTTCCGGTGACTTTTAAATACTTTAATGTGACTTTAGATTGTTCATACTATACTTAAATAGTTAAGTCCATGTTATTAAATCAAGGTGACTTAAAGTTTAAATTATGTTTCTAAAGTCACTTAAAGTTATATAACATTGATGAGAGAGAGCGTTGGGTGAGAGGAGAAGAGAGAGAGAGAGAGAGAGAGAGAGAGAGAGAGAGAAGGAAGAAGTAGAGAGAAAGAAGAAGAATTATGTAGAAGAGTGACCCACTTGAGTGTATTTAATCTCACTCCTTGACTGGTTTCCACTTCACACTTGAGAAGGCCTCTGCTCCTTCAAGCTCTTTTCTAAAACAAGCTACTGTAGGTTCCACCTTGTCGGCATGAGGAATGTGAATGAAACTCAAGGTATATGTCCATCCATCAGCCACATTGTTAATGTCTTTGCACTTCCTGAACCATGATGAATGTTTCTCTATGATAAGTGCAATAGAGGTCTAAATCTATGAGAGGAAGTCAAGGGTATCCTTAGTAAAGGACGATGGGTTTTGACTTATTTTTGAAATATTCTTTAAATGGACCAATCAACTCATCAATAGTTGTATCATCACCCATTATATGTACTCCAAGCTTGAGTTTTCTAATTTACACTATCTTGTAATTTGTATTCTTGTTCCTCTTTTTCCTCTAACTCTGTGATGGCCCGATTAATTGCCTCAAACCTGATTGCCAAGGCCCTCATCCATACATATGACAAGTATTTTGAGGGATTTTTAAAAATATTCATGTCAATTAACTCTTGGTGATGAGTGTTGCTCATTTCATCTACTACTAGGCCCAAAGGTTCCTAATAGTCCATTTCTTTCTCCAAGTCCTCCTTGAGTGCTCATGTCCTATTTTTGTTACACACATGTAAGTGAAGATTTTGACTGCTTCTTAAAGCACTGACTTCCCTTTTTCAAAAATTGAGTTAATCCATTCATTATTCACTGCCCCTGCATTGTGAACTCATGTGTCTTCCTGATGGATTATGGATTGAAGCTACTAATGGGTGCAACTTCCTTAGTGGGAATTTTCATGGCATTAGGATCAACTAGATGTTGCACATAGAATGAAAAAGTTCACACCTACTCCTTTAATTCATTAATATTCTTCTTATACTCTTTATTCCTTGCCACCATAAGAAAAATATTGTTGATACATGTGCAAATCCCCTTCATGAGTTTCCAGTCCCAGTTGAATTGTGCTCATTTCATAGTCTATTTGGTGTCATCTCATCCATGGCTTGATTACTTTGGGTTGAGCTACTTCGATGTATTGATTACCTGTTTCCCCATTGTAGAACCATGAGGTTATATGTGCGAGCTTCCTTGATCTTTTTTATTTGGCCAATGAGACAATCGTTGATAGATCAGGGGCTGCCACTTGCTACATAGTGTGGGTGTTAGGGACAATTATTTCCTACATCCAAGGAAACATCTCATTAGACTCGAGGCTCAATGATAGGTGCACCAATAGTTCCCTATTCTGAAGGAGGAGGAAAATCTGAATGAGAGAGGTATGGGTGTCAACAAGAGGTGAGATATCATGTGGTGGCTCAAAGACTAGATCTTGAACCATGTGTTATTCATTCACTTATGTCTTGGCCACCAAATTTTCTTTCTACATTTTGTGATCAAATATTCCTCTCATAGTGATGCAAATGATCCTTCTTCTACCCTGAGTTTCTTTGGCATCTTCTTGTGAGGAGAAGCTTCCAATTTTGTGGCCTTCCTTTTCAAACTTGCTCCAGAGTGTTTAGAACTGGAAGTCACCTCTATGACTTTTGAAGATGACTAATGGGAGGCTTTATTCTAACTTGGGGGAATTCCTCATGACTGGATGATCATGGTTCTCTTCTTTGAAACCAATTTCTTGTTCTCCTCACCACCTTCTCAATACGCTCTAATATATCCCCTGATTCATGAACATACCAATTGATTGGAGGTAAAGGGGACATCTTGACTACCACATACTCAAGATCATACATCTCCATTCCATCATTGTGTAAAATATCTTCATACCAGGAGAAATTGAATTTCCTCATCTCACTGATTGTCATCCTCATATGGTCCTTTTCATGCACTTCAAATTCAGTGACAATTGGCCCAGTAGTCCTCGACTTATGGCTCATGTTGCAATTCTAGGACATGGAAAGAGTTGAGATCTTCTCAAATGTCAAAATTAGGCTGGAAATGTAGGAATGCAAATTCAAATGAGTGAAAACAACCTCCATATGAGATGCATCATTTGAGCTCTTGCACATGAATACCCGAGAGAGATAGGAAATGGAATCAACTTCTTCCTCCTACTTCTAAGCTTGTTATTCACTTGAATGATGATCTATTCAGAGCTCAAACAATACAATTTGGTCACTAAGGTACTTAGGCAGCCTTAGTGGAGCTTGGTGAAACTAAAAACTCATAGGTAGGAGAAGGTTGAGAATTGTATGAAATAAGAACCATATTTCTTGATCAAGGATGCCACTTGTGATGAAATCCTAGCTTCTAGATCTCCTTCTAAGCTTTAGACCACATACATTATGAATGCATCATTCATGCAAGTGAAATGCCTATGGATTTCCTCCATCACCAACTATGGAAGTTTCTCAAATGCAGCACCTTGGCAGAAATGTTTTGCGTGAGAGCCAATCCTTTGAATGATCTTAAGCTAGCGAGGAGATAGACCAAGTAAGAAGTCATGTGGAAATTCTTCATCATGGGTACTGGAGCAGTTGTAGATGGAGATTGTCACTAATGATTTGCCCCCTAGTCAATTCTCTTGCTTTCCTTCTATCAATGTCAAGATGAAAAGACCCATCTAGTCTTGGAAGTCTCTTGTGCTTTGCTTCACCCATAACTCTACTGAGGAGAGTGATGGCATCTAAATATCCTTCTTGAAACTCACACCTTGGAAGGTTCTTAGGCATCCTTGAGGGATTTCTTCCTATTTTTAACCATGAACCAAGTGCAACCCCTTGCACGTATGCATCCATCATTTCCCAATTCATGCAAGGCCATGTCCTTTGAGATGATGACCATGTTGGGTGATGTCGTATTATGTAGAGAAAGTGAAATGGTTCTAGGGCTAATGACCATCATCGTTATACCATTTTCATCTCAGATGGTTCATGTTTTGGGCTCATAGTGGTGAGAGCAAGCTAGGACCAACTCAAAACTTTGTATAGACACTCGGTGTCCTATGGTAGGTGAACAAGCCACTTGTGAATATATGATCTTCAATATTCTTTCGATCTTTGGATGCCATGTGAGTTCTAAGGTCATTTAGGTCTATGTATAAGACATCACTGTCTTCTATCTCATACTCTCATGGTGAAAGGAATGTGCTAGCTTCTATCTTGTTGACTTTTTTCTTCATATTTTCCTTAGAAATAACAACTTACTAATCTTTTTTTTATGTAAGTAATTATACTCTTTTGGAAAAAATCAGCTCCCTTGAACCTCAACTAAATGTTACAAATCTGATTTCCCCTTCTCCCTACATTCCTCTCTCCTTATGGATCAATTTATATTTTTAGTAGGTGCTTGTGGGACCACTTACTATTTTTAGTAAGTGCCAAAATGCTCATTCTGATGAATTCTCAGCTGCAGTGCATCTTCAATGTCTCCGTCTCCTTCACAAGTTCTTTTGTTGATGACTTTCCCAAAATAGTAGTCCCCTATGTAGAAGACCTATTATTTTTAGAAAGTGGGATTCTGGAGGTTGGATTGACATGGAATAAAGTTTTTCGATATGGGTTTTTTCCCAATATCGCCCCTCTAAAATTTTAGACCTACCCGCTCAATAGTCTAGGATATTTTAAACTTTCAATTTTTCAACCTAGTAGTGCTTCTGGACACGACAACCATTAATGGACCTCAAAAATTACAGGTATGGTTTTATCCTCTTTGTTTGGGAAAAAAATTATATTTTGATATGGGTTTTTTCTTCTTATGCTTTAGGTGAAATTTTGTTTCAATCGACAACCGTTTGACGGGAAATCCAACTTTTTCTTCGTCGGGCCGGAAAGAAGATTTCTTCACTGTGAATGTTCTATGCAGCACAAGGAGGGATTGAAGGTGTGTTTCTGATGGTTTTTGAGATAGAGTAAGTAACAACAAAAATCATGTGTGTTTTTTCATGCACTGGTTTGCAAGATTTCTATGAATCTTTTTTCACGACAATGGAGATTTTCATTGTTTCTTCTCTTCGTTCTTTGCTTCTTCTTCCTTGTTTGCTCAAACCTCCTTCTGAGACTTGTATGTTTTCATGGAGTGGAGGAATTTTTTTTTGTGATAGATATGGTTCTAGGTTCAGCAATGGTGGAGTGGTGGTAGGAAGTTGCAGAGGAGTTTGGAGAAAGAATTGTGCATGGAGAGTTAGATGTAAGAAGTTGGAAGAAAGTGGTCGGTGGGGATTTAAAAATATTCAAAAATTATACACAGAGAGGGCTAGGAAATTTTTCAAGGTTTTATCTCCCTGATATTTGAGGTACATGTGAGGGACATCAAATTCCATGGTGAGAAAGGCGACGACATGTGGCGAGGATCCGACGACAGGAATGAAAGCTAGAAAATCAACTTTAAAGCA
Source organism: Taxus wallichiana var. yunnanensis (assembly GCA_018340775.1). Lineage (NCBI taxonomy): Eukaryota > Viridiplantae > Streptophyta > Pinopsida > Cupressales > Taxaceae > Taxus > Taxus wallichiana. The sequence goes on from CM031243.1 coordinate 849,829,141, forward strand.
CTGAGGGGAATGAAAATGGAGTTATATGGGTGACCAGAAGTATTCCTTAGGGGTTGGGAAAATTTTTCAAGGTTTTATGTCCCTGACCTATGAGGGACATCAAATTCCACGTTGCTCTTGGAGCTGACATGTGGCAGAGATCCGACGGCAGGGAATTTGAGCTCCCACAAGCACACTGGGGGCTAAAGCGCGATCTGGAGGTTTCATGAGGTTCCGAGAGGTCACATCGGGGTTGGGAAATTTTTCCATGGTTCATTTATCCCTGATCTTGAGGGATGCAAGGTACATAAAATCCTCCAGGATCCTGGAGATGACACGTGTCCTCCCAAAATTTGGCTAACTATCAAACTCGCTCCAAGAGGACAAATTGAAATGATAATAACTTGAGCTCTCGATGGAAGTTTTTGATGAAATTTTATATGATCCTGACTAGAAATGGTATTTTTAATCCAATGGTTGGGGTATAATGTCTTGATTATTCCATTTTATCCCTGAAAAAGCATATTTTTGATTTGGTACTCCACCTATGCATGAGAAAATATTTGCAGAGACCTAATGTGCCAAAGTGTTCTGAAAAACATATTTTCACCATATTGTAGGGAATTTAATTATATTTTTGGAGATGTTTTTTTTTCTTAACTCCATTTGGAGCTCTTGGAATCACCTTGGAAGTTCAATAGGTGTTTTGGCATGTAAAACCGACTAGGCTTATGAACCCTAATTTTGGTGAAATTGCCCCAACTTCTCTCGAACCCTTCCAGAATCTTCCTGAATCACTTCCATGATGTCCCAAAGCCTTTGAATCACCTCCATGTCCATTTTGTATTTTCTACTCCACTCCATGTAGTCGCTCCAAGTCCTAGGAAGGCCAGTGATAACCCTTCCCACAATTGCTTTTAATGAACTCCTAAAATCACCAGGGGACTTTTAATGAACTCCTAAAATCACCTAGGGGATGATATAAAATTCATCGGGAGGTTACTTGGACTGATTGGACAGACTTGGAGGTGTCTTGGAATGATAGGACTTGAAAAAATTAACATAAGGGTATAGTTTTCATGCTCAAAAATTGTTAATTTCCTTGTTGCACATTTGCATGACAATAGTTGGATCTAGCTTGGGGACATGACATGGACTGAGTGTAGTGAAGAAATGACATGGGAATCTAAAATCTCAATTTTAGACCATATGATCCATTGACTAGTGCCTTATCCATTGGGCCCTGCAGAGTCATGTACAATTTACAAGAGAGAAAGATAATGAAGAAGGAAACACACACACACACAAAATGATGGGAAGGAAACACACGACACACAACAAGAAGGGAAACACACACAACATAAAGGGAAACACACCTAGAAATCACCTATGGTATAAGGTGGGGGACAACCCACTTTCACTGATGATATAATTTTAGGTATTTCCCACTATGAGGCAATTCTAGTGGTGTTCCATCCAAATATGAGAGTAGAAAAACATTCTCACCGTAAGCTTCATGAACATGGAATGGGTTGAGCCATAATGAATCAAACTTTCCATGGCTACCTTTTGGTTCCCTTCTCTTGTCCCATAGTAGGACAAAGTCTCCAACTTTGAATTCTCTCACTTTGGCTTTCTTGTCAAAAATCTTCTTTACTTTCAACTAGTGCTCTTTAATATGGTCCACCACTCAAAGTCTATTTTCTTCTATCTTCTCAAGAAAGAGGATCCTCTTGTCAATGGAATCCTTGTACTGTCCATCTTCTATTCCTGTAACAACTTGAGAGCCAACATCTCAATTGTGATGGGAATTTCTACTTCGACCCCATACAACAGTTGGAATGGTGACATACCTATTGCCTTCTTAGGAGTGATCTTGTTTGCCCACAATGCATCATACAACTTTTTGTGCCAATTCCTTTGGTTTTCATCTACGAGTTTGTAGAAGATGGTTACAATGTTCTTATTGCTTGATTTGGCCTGTCCATTTCCCTATGGATAGTAGTCGATGAATGAGATAAAGAGATTTCATAGCCATAGCAAAACTCAATCAACTCCCTTGAAGAGAAATATGTAGCATTGTTTGCTACAATATTCTATGGAACTCTAAAACATAGTATGATATTATCCTTGATGAAGTTACACCTTTGTTTGTGTTGGCTTGCTTGGACAGAATGACTTCCACCCATTTTTGAAGTAGTCTATCGTAGTGAGCACATAGGTGTGCCCCTGCTTGAGTGAGGATTTAGAACACCAATGAAATCTAGTCCCCACTTGCTGAAATGGTTCTTCAATAAAAACTAGCCTGAGTGGTAGTGCAGCAAGTTGTGGTCTCCCAATGAATTGTTGGCATGCTTCACATTTGGAAACCCATTCTTGAGTGTCTGCAAAGAGGGTGGGCCAATAATACCTTCCTCGAGAGGATCTTGTGTGTAGTGACCATCGCTGAGAAATGTCCACCACATGCTTGGTCATGGTATGCTTTAAGAAAATTTTCTTGTTGCTCTTTGTCTACACATCTGAGGAAGCATCCATCTAGACCTCTCTTATAAAGTGCGTGATTCTAGATTACAAACTTTTTTTCCTTCATCTTGAGTGTTCTCCTTTTCTTGTAATCAAGATGAGAAGGAATTCTCCATAAGTTAGGTAATAGGAAATATCAGCATACCACTCATCAAGTAGTGGTTACAAAGAGAACATGTGGATTGTTTTTGAAACAAGTAGAGCAAGCACAATCATCTTCACAGTGTTGAGATTTTATTGTTTCATCTTAGTAATCAATCTACACAAGTCATTTCCCCTTACCAAATTGGAGGGTTGAATATCCAAGTCATATTCTTGAGTCTTTGCAATCCAATTTGCTTTTTTAGCTTTGGGATTCTGCTATGTCAAGATGGACTTGATTGCACTTCCTGGACATCACCACCGTATGTGTGTTAAGGATGTGACCATCACCACCATTTGCATGTGAGTTGCTTCTCCAATTGGTTGTAGTTTAGTTTGTGCTTTTTCAATGGGAAACTCATGAAATCAATAGGTGCTTCCATGCCTTCATCATTCTTCTAAACAAGAATGACAGAGAGGGTATGTTTTGATGCATAACAATACATGATGAATTCTTTGTTAAAATCTGGAGACACAAGAGTCAGAGCCTTGGCAATGGATTTTTTGATCTCTTCAAACGTTTCCTTCCCTTCATTATTCCATTTGAAGTTTTCCTATGGTTTCATCATGGTGGTGATGTGCTTTGTCAATTCAAAGTGAACTCAGGAACAAAGCGACGAAGAAAATTCACCTTTCCAAAGAAGGAATGAACTCCTTTCTTACTTGTGGGTAGAGATAGTGCTTGAATGGCTTGTACTCTCTCAGGATCAATGTGTGCTCCATGTTTTTTCACAATGTTCCCCAATAACTTTCCTTCTCGTAACTCCAAAAATGCACTTTTCGGATTTAGTGATATACCATGTTTTCTACACCTTGCAAGTACTTGTTCTAAGTGATGGATATGGTCTCCCCTCTTCTTTGAAAACACCGTGAGATCATCAAGATATATGATGATGCAATGTTTTAAATATTTGAATGTCAAATCCATCACCCTTTGAAATGTAGCTCCTGCATTGATTAGGCTAAAAGGAATTATGTTGTATGCAAAAGTTCCCCAAAGCGTTGTGAAGGTTGTCTTAGTGCGATCCTCCTCTACCACTTTGATTTTATTGTATCATGAGAATCCATCAAGAAATGAAATCATTTCAGATCTAGTGACTTCTTACAAAATATGATCCATGATAGGGAGAGGATAATTGTCCTTCAGTGATGCCTAGTTCAAGTTGTGAAATCTACACATATTCTTATTTCACCGTTCTTCTTCTACTCGCATTGGTACAATGTTGGCCACCCATGTTGAATGATGGATGGGAAAGATGATCCTTGCATTAAGCATCTTCATTACCTCCTCTTTGATGGTATCAACAATATTTGGGTTATATGGCCTTTGTTTTTCTTAAATGGCTTGGCATCTTGCTTCAAGGGAATCGAGTGATGCATTTCCTTTGGTTGGAAGGATTTGAGTTCATCATAAGAGTAGGCCAAAACATCTGAATATTTCTTGAGTAATGCAACAAACCTTCTCTTCTCCTCGGGTGAAAACATTTTCCAATATTGACCATCCTTGGATCCTTCAAGGTGCTGATGTTTTCCTTATCAAAATCAGCTAGGCACCGAGAAGATTGTTTTTCTTTCTCTTGAATGAATCTATCATGTTTTCAAAGAGGTCTTCTAGAGAAACTAAGCCTTTGGGAATCTTGTTTCCTTTCAATTTGATCACTCCTTTTCATCAATCCATTCAATTCCTTCTTTCTCTTCTTCGGCTACCACTTCTGGTGTGGATTCTCACTTCCTTCAAAGAAGAGATTATTGAAATTATCTCTTTGTTCCAAGAATGATAGAATATGGTTATCATCATTAAAGACCTGCCAATGATTTGCATTATCTGGTACACTAGGCTTGAACACCATTTCAATGGTCACCTTGTCTTTACCAAAAGAAGGATGAGGTGTCACTAGGGAATCGATACACGTAAGAGAATCAGCCTTTTCATTCTTTTCTCGTGGGATAGCTTTGATGGAAAATGCATCAAAAGATTCAATGTAGTCCCATACTTTGTTTCTATAATGTCAAAGTCTTGGATTTTTCACTTGATATTGTTGTCGGACTTTCTTTACTATCACCTTTGCATCACCCCGACATCTCAACTTCTTGATTCCCATGTCTTCTACCACACCCATGCCTAAGAGGAGAGCTTCATATTCCATCGTGTTATTTGTATTATCAAATTACAACTTGTAGGAAAATGGGTACAATTCACCAAAAGGAGGAGAGTAAAGCACCACGTCTGCTCCCGAACCTGCACTGAATGACTACCATCAAATTCCATTGTCCAAACTTGATCTTCTTCTTCTTCCATAAGAAGTGGCAAGTTCTCATCTCTTTCTGATGTGAGGAAGTAGTTTCCTATCCCGTTGTCTGAAAAAAATGTTTGCCTTTGGATCATCAAAACTTTCTTACTATGTACTTCATCTTTCTTACTAGCAGAAATTTCTTCATCTCACCTTTTACTAGGATAGTTGTAGATGACCAATCCATTTTTATTTCTCCACCCAAGTCTTTATAGAATCTTCAGCACAGTAGCATGTCAAAGGATGCTGGGATGTCTGCCACCAGGATGGTTAGAAGCACCTTCTTATCTGGAAAATTATATAGTGTTACCTGTGCATCTTTGATCCTTCCTACCAATGACACTTGTTTGGATTCCATTGAATAATAGGTGCCATTTTCTTGGGTCAAGGTGAGGCCTAGAGAATTTTCAACTTTGACAGGCATTACATTATCTGAGGCTTCATAATCTATGATGTAATTATTTAGTTGGAAGCCTTTAATGAGGAGTGACATGTAGAAAGGTTCGACCTTGTTGGTTTTGGAGACATTGAGGGATAACATGTTTTGAGAAGGTGGTGTGTATGGTGTGGGGGTAAGCCTTTGAGTTTAATCTTGATGTTATAGGATTACCACCACAGACTACATCAATGAACCTATTAAATTGAGCAGGGTGTTTTTGTAGGTATTCTATCTCTGTGAGTTGGACTTTATTCTTACTTGCATGTTCCAAAAGTCAAATGGGGTTGTGGTTGGCAAGGCAGAGGTTTTGGGAATGAAAGAATGTTTACATGGTTAAGGTTTTATTACTTTAGGGGTTTGATTTTCCTTCGTGGGTGTAGTAGATGGCTTGGAAGGAGATGGGGATGTGGGTTTTGATGGAACCTTAGATGTTTTTATAGGAACAACATTTGAAGGAGAATTATTCTTAGTAATTTTTGAGCTAGGAGAAGGATTAGATGACTTACTTAATATGAAAGCATGATCCTTGCTAACCAGTGGGTCTAGTTTTTCTTTAGCCGACTCCATAGAAGGTGGTAGTGGTGATCCTTTACTGATGATTTTATTTTTGGAACCTCTAGAGAAGAATCTTATTTCTTCTTCTTTTCCTTCACTGTAGTTTCGAGGATGAGGCACCTTTCTTAGACTGTGCGTGAGTGAAAATGCACATGAGAAGCTTGGATCTTCTTCATCATCATCATATTCATCATCAACATACTCGATTAGGCCATTGTGTGTATCACCATCAACTTCCTCGACCTCAAGATAGTTTTCATCATCACCCGCATCTTCTTCTTTAGGTTCTTCTATTTCCACTTCCTCCTCTAGTTCTTCGATGTCACAAATGGTATTGAATGGTAGTGCTTCAAGAGTGATCCGACGAGGAGGTGGAGAAATCCTCATTCTATTGGGAGGATTTGGCTTCCTTAGAGTGTTCTGTATTGTGATCTAGGAGAAATGTTTTTTTCAATACAACCAAGTCATTTTTCATTTTTTGGAACATTGGGTCTGTGGTGACTGAGTGTGAACTCTAGCCTTTTTGTTTCCCATTCGGGCCTTTCACTTTACCAGAAAGGATTAAATCATCGTTAGTTTTTATGTGAAGTCCGAGAATCTCTCAAAGTTCTTAGTTAGGATCTTTCTAAGGAAGAAATTACTTCTGATGGCAAGGCACTGATAAAGAATATCTTCAAATTATCTTTAGGAGGCACCACATCTTCAGGGATTATTCTTATCACTCTGTTATATCTTGCTATGAAGTCTCTCATTGATTAAGAGGTTTCCTTCTATATTTGTACCAATTAGACCAAGAGATCTTGATAGCCTTTTGTGGTCTTAAACCATGTTCAAATGCACTTCTTATATCTTCCCAGAGGTGATAACCTCGGGGAAACATGTAAAACCATTCGGTGGATTTTTCTTGAAGTGACTCCACAAAGAGCCGGATTGACACATCTTCATGCTCAAAGCCTAGCATATCACAAGTGGTGATAAATGATGCTACATGTTCTTTAGGAAGTTGAGAACCATCCCCTCTGAACTTTGAAAAAAAATTTTGATCCTTTTGGTAGCTCATGGAGAGGTTGAGCAAGGGCAAGTGGACCGGTGTTTCCACCCCATGGTATATTTGGCATGTTCTTCACGATTATGATCCCCCATTCTGTTTCTATTTTTGGCTTCTAACCTCACTAAGGCTATGGCTTCTAATAGTTCTCTTTCTTTTGCCTCGGCTTGAAGTATTTAAATTTCTTCAATCTGAGCTCTTATTTCATCTTCTGCTCTTGCTTCTCTTTCTCTAGCTTCTTCTTCGGTCTCTACATCAGTGAAATCTTCAAGGTTCTCAGTTGATGTATGGAAATTCAACATCCAAAGGATTGGCAACACTCGGAATAATAGATTCTTAGAAATAAGGGAGTTGAATATTCCTTGTAAGTTGAAGCTTATAAAATGTCATTTTGACTGAATTTGGGAGTTGAAGCTTCCATGCAAATAGAATCTTGTTAAAGATCAAGTTGTTACTTGATAAAATTTTGGAGTTGTAGCTCCATGTTGAGTTGTTGCTCAACTGTGAAAACATTGTAACCTAAGTAGGAAAATTTTTCCAAGCTAGTTCTTTGGTTTAAGTGGGTTTTCTCCTTTGAAGGGTTTTCTACATTACATAATGTGTTTATATGTGTTTTCCTCTCTCACTCTCATGTCTAATTGTTCAAGCTTTATCATGGTTAAGTTTTTTTAGTTTTAGATGGTTGAAGAATTACAAATTTCTTCAAAATTTTGAACAAACGTTTAATCACCCCCCCTGAGTGTCTGAAGTTTCCAACATAATTTTGTTGGTGTCAACAAAAATGAAGTTTCTGGAAAAGGCATCCAAATTACCATCAATTTTTGGATCGATGCGAGTGACTCTACCTAGAAAGCTGCAAATTTTGGTGAGAAGTTGGGAATTCCAGTACTCCATTGGGAGATAATACATGCCCCCAGATAATATTTTATTCAATGCTAGATTTGAAAAATTAAAGTTTGGGATCTAGGGGTGTAGAAAATTCCTAGAGTTGAGAAAGTTCCCATCGTAACATTGAAAATTTCTATGGAATGATCTTCACTCATGAAAAGAACAAGATAGAATCCTTTAGCAAGGAAGAGGATGCAAAACCACCACCCCATTGACATTCGCACTAAGATTAGATGGAAGATGTCATGAGCCATCTGCTTATAAATTTGACCATCACCACTCTTTTGCGGTAAACATTAACATTTGGTTTAAAACCGAGGTTGATTTTACAAGTGGAGGACGGAGAATGAAGCAGAGGGGGATTTGTATTTCCAAGTGAATTTGAGGATGCGTGGAGGGTTTTCCACCAGACCATAGACGGTGGGATGGAAAAAAACCAATTCTCTCTCCAATGTCCTTATTTAAAAAAAAGCTACCAACCAACTCACATAATTAGGAGTTGTTATAAGAGTCGTTATAGCCACTTCCTATACTTTAGGACTCTCTCTCTCTCTCTCTCTCTCTCTCTCTCTCTCTATATATATATATATATATATATATATATAAGCTTTCCAAAGCAAGCCATCCCATGTTTTTAATTAGTAGAATATATAAGCATTATTTGTCAAAATATGGTTAAATCAAGCCTACTATGCTTCATTCCATTCATTCACTTTCTACTCTTCATTACATAGCCCACACATTAACAAAATGTGGCTTATTATATAGTGAGATAATCTTAAGTTTATTAATCTTACCATTATGCTATTTTTTAAGCCTTACAAAACTTATGAAAAAAAGTAAATTGAAAAAGTAAATAAAGAGAGGAAAAGATTAAACTTAGGAATTGATTTGCTTTACCTTGCTCAATCACTTAGATATTTATCATGAGGAAAAAAAGTTATATTATTTTATTTATTTATTTATATGAGATAAAAATAGATGTAAAATAAAATATTATTATTGAGAGAATATGAAGTTCAAATACCTCAAACTCCGCTCCCTTTGAAGAACAATTTTAGAAAATATAGTATAAAATAAAATATATGGAGCACAAGGTATGTTGGATCCATTAAAATTATTTCATCCCTTAAAAATGGAGGATGGAGGCAATGTTTCTTCCTCAAACCATTTTATTAAAAAGCACAAAAACAAAATCTTAACGTAATCTAGAAGGATGTTGCAACCCTTAGAAGTAATATGCAATGGATTTAAAATAAAATTAAAAATAAAAAATTAAATACTATCGATGAGGGCACACCTTTAAGGCTAAACATTGTTGGGAAAATATCAAACATTCATTTATTTTCGAAAAATAAGCAAGGGAAACATTTTAAAAAGGATTTAATATTAATTATTGTAATGAAATAAAAGCGGAAGTCTTATACACAAACACCATTTGAAATAAAACTAGAAGCCTTATACACAAACACCATTTTAATAGAGTTACAACTACTTGTATGGGTTCCCTAAGAAAAATAATTATAGAATCCAATAAATAAATAGAATAACTCGTCTTAGGAGGCCACCATTGCTAAATGGGTCTTATCCTATTGAGGGAGCACCTTTTTTGATTAAATGAAAAATATATATAAAAAGTAAACAATAAAAAATGAATATATATGTATTATTTATGTTAAAATACACAAAATAATAAATGTGGAAGAAAAAAGACACAATGATTGTTCAAAATAAAAATACAAAAGGATTTTCTTAACATATACACAACCCTTGAAGATATTTTAGACAAATGACACATCCAATGAAGTAAAATCCAAACAACTCATACTATGACCAGGTCCCTATAAAATGCAACCATAGAATTTACATAAGTGAGTGGGCCGTACAAGCTCTATATGCATTAAAACAACAAGAATATAAAGAGAAAATCATATGTGCATTTATATATTTTGAGTATACACATAAAATAAATTTAAAAAATAGAATATCCATATGCCTCCATTGAAAAATTTATATCTATAGTGACATATAATTTTGTAGAAGAAAAATAAAAGAGGGAAAATATCTTGCATGCATATCTACTAAGAGGAAGAACATGCTTGAAAATGTTAGTGTGAGGTACTTGCCTTGTCATTTAGAGGAATTTTCCACCTCACTTGGTGAGTCATCTCACTTAGGTGAGATCATAGGTCATATGTGTCATTAGGGGTATGACAGATTCCATCATAGAATTTGTCATATGCGTCAATGTGCGTTAGTGAATTATACAAATGTTACATTCAATTTCTAGATTGTAACTCCTCTTCTCCTTGGTGGAGGTATGATTGGTAATGCATTACGAGTTACACAACAATCATATTTGTAAATATATTTTGATATATGTGAATGAGTAGACCTTTTTATTTTTCATGCACATTTCATGGTGGTTAAATGCTTGCTTACTACATGAAACTTTGTCACGCTGCCATTCAAGTAGCTAACTCAGTTGATGTGCATGTTGTCCTGCTTGATTATTATTCTCACATTCTCTCACATGGTATTAGAAGCATGTTGTTGGGACTCATGTCACTCACCCTCATCCATTTCCTACTACTCCTAGTTTCATGGTTTTACTAGTTTCTTGTGCAATCTTTGTAATCCATTTTTATTTCTACTTTACTTATATTGATTTGGGTTCATTTCAGTGTTTATGGAGTCTCTGGTTTGCGTGTTATTTTTGGTTCATGTTGATTTTGGAGTTTTGAGTCTTTCATAATTTTTCTCACAAAATCATGCTATCTACGACCATCTTTGGTGAAATTTATTGGTTAGGAGGTATTTATGGTTCTCTGTTTTATTGGAAATATTTCAGTTTTTTGGAAATTTTCTTGTTTTCCTCAAACCTGCCTCCCTCATCTCTCTTCTCTTTCCTTGCTCAACTCATGCACCTCTCACCACCTTCCCTAGCTTCACCTTGATCCACACATGAGCTCTCCATCCTCCCATATTGGCTAAGATCCTTAATGGCTTGGCGAGCCCACCTTTTGACTCAATGAGTTGGTTATTCCTAGCTCGTTCCATGTTTGGTGTGTTATGATTGGTTATATTTTGGTGAGTTATGTCCCTTGTTTCGTGAGTTGAGTGCTTTGTTGGTGATTCGGGTTGGTTCTCTTCTTCGTGAGTTGGTTTTTGTCTTGTTGATCCTATTTCCTACCTCAACTTGCTCAAACCTTGATTCCTACTCACCCCATTTATGTTTGTATTATTGGCCAGTTACGGGTTTCCTTACTAAGTGAGCTATGTCTTTGCTGACGAATTATTCACCTAGGACTTTTTTGTAACTATGATTTTTGTGGTTGATTTCTCAAGCCTTGCGAACCCATCCTCGCTAGGCTGTCGAACCTCCCGACCTGACATTCATATCACCCTATCATTTGTGTGCCGAGATCCCTCTCTCGACTGTGCTTACCCCTCGGCTCTATCTTAGCCTTGATATTATATGTATTATTTTGGCCCAAACTCTCTTGGACTTGAAACCACTCCTATGATTTGTATGGTCAAAATTGTTATCTCTCTTTTGTATTGTAATTCCACCCACCTCGAGCCTTGCACCAACTTATCAACCTATCATTCTCAATAATTTCACCCACCAAGACTCACTGATCGAGCCCACCTCGAGCCCTTGCTTCTCATTCCACATGGATGCTCCCACATCCTATGTTACTGACTTGTTTCCCTCCCTTTTCCTTTTAAACCAAACCCATCTATTTTTAATTCTATCTTTGTTTTTATAACTTTAGGTTATATTTGTATAGCCTATCTTTATTTTTATCATAGCTTAATTAATTATAAGTGGGCTTGTTTAATTTAATAGGAAGGATATTATTTAAAGTAGGTCATATAATTCTTACAGGAGGTTAATTTAATCTAGTAACCTATTTTTTAATTGGTCACCGGAGAAGGGTCATCTTATGGAAAAGGTTTCAAGAGTCTCAGGTGGTTTTATGAACCCAAACCACAACCATTAGAAAGGTTTCAAATTCTAATATACGATGGTATACTCAAGGTAATATTTTCAAACATCAAAAATATACGATGGTATACTTAATGTAATATTTTATTTTGTTTATAAATGTGTGTGTGTGTGTGTGTGTGTGTAATGTAGCTAGAAGGGTGCATTTTAAGTAATTCCCCTTCTTATAGCTAGAATGTAGCGATGTAGTAGAATGTGTGGATTGAATAGAATGAACTTCCCATTCTTACGTAGTTTGTGTAGAGTTGATGCAACCCTTGTCCCTTGAATGGATGCTAAATGGATTCCATTGAATTTTTTTGGTTCCTTTTGAATGCAAGCTTAGGTGGTAATAGTAATGCTTAGTGTTTGGTCCCTTGCTTTGAAAAAATAACTATGTGTTTATATGATTCCCTTGTTTGAATTTCATAATTGACAACTAGAGACCAACCCATAAGTGAAAAATACACCCTAAAAGATAAAATAGACCCTAAAAGAGTGAGTGAGGTAGAGAAGGGTCAAGGACACCTAAGAGAGGATAAGAGCCCTTGGGTGCCTCTATCCATCCGGGTCTTGGGCGCTGTGTGTCGAAGCCATGAAAGATAAACAAGTTCAGTTTTGACTGGGTTGTAGGGTGTGAAAGACAAAAATAGAAAACATAAAACAAAGATAATTGTCAACCACTAGTTTTCTTTCTTAGGAATCATGTAAATGATAGTATACTTTTAGGACCTAGAAATGTACCTAAGTGTGTGATTGTTTGTGTATAGTATCCTTTATACTATTAAATTTCATCCAAATAACATAAAGGGGGAATGTAGACACATATTTATGCACTTATTACTATTACATTATGCCTCTAGTATGTCATTATATGCATGATTCCTAAGTGAGATGATTAAAAACTAGTGACACTTCTCCTAATCCATCTATTGAGTTTGATTGGTTTTAATTGTGACATTGTCTTATAATTTCTAGATTTATGCTTTTTGGTGGTGTCACATGGATCCCTATCTATGTCCATGGTCTAGTTTATTTTTCTTATCTTAGGGACAATAGTACCCAGTAAGGAAAATAGTGTATGGGCACTAGAGTCCCAACCTGGTGCTTTTGTCTAAGCTTTCTTATAATTTAATTTAGCACTTGGTACCTAATTTTAAACCTTTTCTAATTCTATTTCATATTTGGGGTCATCTTCTTGTATCACTTGGTGCCAAAATTTAAACAAAGGACTAATATATATACACAACCTACTAACTATTCTAAGAGGCAATTGGGATACTATTTTCTATCTACTACTTGGGAAAAAAGGAACCACTTAAGGGCTTCATTTGGGCTACATCATTTTCTACATAGGAGAGGAAAATTACATGAATTTTATAGAACACATTATCTTTGGGGAAAACTAGTTGTAACCTGCTATCTTGGTACAACTTGCACAAGGGAAACCTATCTTCAAGGGACACAATTTATATCACACACACACACAATAGTAGAACTACATTGAGTCTTAAATGTAGTGTAGTTCTCAATGACAATCATATTGAGGTAATCGATGAGGTGGTTTGACTCAAGCATTTGCATATTTTAATTAGACTAATGCATGCTTGAGTCTTATACATGTAGTGAGGGTTTATTTTGTAGGTACGTCTGGTGAGATAGGAGAACCCCACCACGAAGTGGATGTGACATGGAGAAAAGTGAAGGTGACATTATCATATGTTGAAAGAACTACATTTACACACCTCACTAGGACACTAACGCCCATGTGATTCGAATCCACTTTTGGGTGATTATGTTTGGCATAAATTTCATATCACTATCTTCCGTAAAAAGAACATAAATTCTATACTCGAGCCTGTTCCACCATCTATCCATACCAAATCTAGTCAGTAGATAGATAATAATAAGTAACACTTATCCTCTTGTTTGTTGCACTTTATTATTATTATACTTTGGTGCATATTTCATGTTTCTAACAATTTATGATTTATTCCAGTCCTCTGATTAAGATTTAATTTTTGTTAAATCAATATGGTAATTTTGAAGACTTTTAAAATATATTTTAGATTCTAAGAACATTGAAACAAGGATCTATCTACTCGAATATGTTTCTATTGATATGTAATAATTTATTAAAAACATATTATACTACAAAATTAATTATTAGCTAAACAAGTTATCTTTTTAAGATGGATTATCTATTATTATAAATTATTCTTCAAGTAAATCTCTTATTTATAAGTGTTTTGTTATCGTATTCCTATGCAGGTTGAAAATATATTTTAATTTTGTTTATGTTTTAACAAAAACTCCTATTCACATGCTTATGCATAGTGAGAAAATGTTAAATTCATTTAGTTTATCTTTAAAGTAGTTTTCTATTCTTATTTTTCTTAAGTGTAAGAAAAGCATTTACCTTATTATAATTCAATGTGGAAATCGATATCACTTCTAATGAGAAAGCTTTCTTATAACAATATCCCTTATCATCTTTTGCACTAAATATTTATTTACTATACGTGTTAAAAAATTCAATCGAATATATCTAGGAATTTTTCTTTATCATCTATCCCCTAGAATTTTGTGTGGCTAACACCATATTGAATCACATATCTGGATCAACCATATTTTTTATAAACTAGAAAAATATTGAATCGATGAAATTTTAATATTATTAATGATAACATCAACCAATATATCACTTTTTCTATAATGTGCATGTGTGATTTATATATTTTTCTTATAAAAAACATAAACATGAAAACACCAATAAAAGTAGGGATAATGATATCAAAAATATTTATGTGAAAAACAGAAGGAAAAAATTTATAATAAAGAAACGCATTTGAAGAAAAAACAGATCCTAAAAAACAAAAATATGTAACCATAAGATTACCAACAAAAGAGAGAATAATGTTGTGTAAATTTGATATAAAACTTAGGTTGAAAATTATTGTACACCTAATGTCTCAAATAATTAAAAACTAGAGGGCATTTTAAAATAGATAAAAGACATTCCTAACTAGATCTAAAACACACTAAAATAGGATAAAGGGTTGAGTAACCAATCATAAATGTAAGGGAAAATGTTCGCTCTTAGCATGAGTAAGGAAATACCCAACCTAATCTTTAACAAAGGATTATATTCTATCAATGCAAGAATAAAAGAACAAGATTATATGTAACTTGGAAATAGAAAATATAAATATATAGTCTCTTTAAGAATCAATTTGTTTAGGTTTAAAGGTAAGGCTTAAGTTTACTACCAAACCCATCGAGGGTGGAAAAACTATCAATGTATTTGGAATACATTAGTTTATCTATTGTGCATTCGCCCATCTCTACTATGCTAAAATGTGGCTTTAAGTATGTGATATTATGTGATCTTCTTCTAAGCTTAATAATCACTCAAACAACATAGGAAGATAAGTCATAAACTATTCCAAGATCAAACTCTCATTATATAGTATATAAAACCATTTTACTACATATCAAAAGGATCGCAATCAAATGTAGTTCTCCCAAAGTGAGGGACTTTTTCATGCTTCACTCATGATCTTATATCATTAATCGATAATATTATGTAATCAATATGTAACTAATATGGTCCGATCATTCTCTTGGCATAGGACACTTCAATATATGTAAATTTTACAAAGTAGTGTTTAATATTACATAATGGCATTTGAATATTTAGGATGTGTATAAATGTTTCATGTAACGATCTCAAAGCTATGTGATTAATTTCCTTCACTCTAAAGTACATTTAAGGTGTTCTTTATATATAATAGACACTTCAATAAGTTCCACTGCAATTTTTTTAAATTATGAGCAATTCAACCTAGTGAAAGAGTCTAATTGTAAAAAAATTCATTTTGTACATGGAAATGATAATATCAATAAGGGTGGAAAGGTTCTATATCAACCCATGTTGAACATGCTAACATTGTATGGGGTTTTAAAATTTGACCCAAAGGGAAATAATCAAGAAATAGTAAATGTGGTAATGTTTGAATAGGTCGCTAAGGGTCCTAAGAAAACATGAAACGATCCTAGGTGTAAGAGCATGGAAGCTAGAGTTGAGAAGGATATGTGGAGTTAATCGGAAGGGGGAAATGTGTGTAAAAATAAGTTAAATATGCACCACATGACCAAATGTCCTAAATGGTGTCAAAAATGATGTTTCCAAGCGTCTCAATCAAAACAAGGTTATTAAAATTAGCACTAAAGAAATTAATTGTTTTATTAAAATTTTATATAGACATGTTGTAGTGACTTTATGGTCGATTCTCTATGTAATTTTCTTACAAATACATCTTCCTCTGATATACTCACATGGTATAGTTATTGAATGCTAATTTTCTATTTTTTTATAAATGTGTCTTCCTCGACTTATTTACTAGCATGAAATAACATCATTTAATGAGTTTGAGGTTAAATTTCTATGTTAATATCTTAGAAGCGAGTCTTCCTCATTTGATGAGAAAAGAAATCAAAGGCTATTCCTCGATGTTGGAATGTTTTGGCCATATTTACAAGATATTTTTTTCAAATATCTAAGATATATATAAACTTGTGCCCTCCTTTCAAATACATAAATTCTTCACCATTAAATCAACCCATACCTAGTATTATATTTATAATAATAAAATGAAATATATAAAATTAATACTAAAAATAAACCTTTACACATGTTATATCCATTACACTATAACACACAACATTATATCTTTAACAATTAATTTAAATACATTAATATCCATAAAACCATTTCCAACACAATATGTAATATATGTTAACACAAAACATTAAATCTTTGGAAATCAATTAAAATATATTACTAAGTTTATGGTATTAAATGATTAAACAAAATAATAATACTATCCAAGGTATCATGACACGGAAGGTATAGAGGCAAGGAAAATAAAAAGTAAAATTCAATGCTAAGTATGCAGACAGGAACCACTTACGAAAAGAATAAGTGGTATCCAAGGTCTTATCAAAATAGGAAAAATTAATATCCACGTGGTTGGTTAAAATTGAATGACCCACATATCATTTTAAGATGAAAAAGTAAATGCTAAAGTTGTGTTATGTGTACATTCGATATAAAAATGGGTTAAAAATGATTTTAAATATTTTAAACATAAGTTCTATAATAATTAGGAACTAGAGTGTATTTTTAAAACAGATGAAAACCATTCCTAACCAGATGTGAAACACGCTAAAATAAGATAAAGGGTAGACTAACCAATCATAAATGTAAAGGAAAATGCTATCTATACCCAATCTATTTTTTAACAAAGGATTACACACTAATAATTTCAAATAAGAGAACAAGATCAAAGATAATTTAGCAACAAACTCTCTAAATATAGTGTCTTAAAATATCATTTGGTTTAGGTTTGATAATAAGGGCTACGCTCATTACTAAAATTTATATAAAGGTGTTAAATTTGTACTTATTTGGTATACCTTAGTTTGCTTAGTGTATGTTTTTCCATCTATGTTTTTTTGGAACATGGCTTAAAAAATTTGTATGACGTGATTTTCTTCAAATTCTAATGATCACTCAATCACATTGATCCATGATCAAACAACCATTTTATTTTGTGGTGCATAAAACCATTGTAGTACATATAAAAAGAATCACAACCTAAAGTAGTTCTCCTAAAGGGATTGAAAGTTGTATGATTAAGTGATTATCGTGTATCCTTAATTAGTTATACTACAAAATCAATAGGTAACTAACATGGCGATGCTTCTCTTGACACAAGACATTTGGACATATGCAAATTTTACATAGGAGTATTCTAAATTAGAACTTATATAATGAAATATTCTTGGAAGATTTAGGATGTGTATACACTTTAAACATGTTATGATCTCCAAGATGTGTCATTAATGTCCTTCACCATAAATTACCCTCAAGTATATTCTATGTATATAAGACTCTTTGTTAATTTCCAACATAAGTGTTTTAAAAAGTCATGCCTAGTTTGACCTATTGAAAGAGTCTAATTGAAAAAAACAATCTTGTACATGTGGAGAGGATAATATCAATAAGGGTGATTAGGTTCAATACTAGCCTTGTTGAGGGTGTTAAAGTTATATGAGGTTTTCAAACCAAACCCAAAGGGAATTAATGAATAAATTTTAAATGAAGTAATATTTTAATAGGTTTACTAAGGGTTACAAGAACTTGAAATGATCATGGGTGGAAGAGTATGGAAGTTAGATTTTACGAAGGTAATGTGGAGGAGGTAATCAAAAGGGGAATGTATCTCAAAAAGTGAAATATGTGCCACATGTCCAAATGTCTGGTATCAAAAATGATATTACCAAGTGCCTTAATCCAAAACAAGGTCATTACAATCGACACCAAAGAAATTAACTATTTATGTACAAAAGTAGGTATACATGCAATAGTGACTTTAGGGTTAATTCACTAGGTCAATGTCTTATGAATACATTTTCCTCCACTCATATACTCACACAGTATAATGAATTAAGGCTAAGTATCTTTGCTGATGTTTTTTAAATACACCTTCATCATCTCATATATTAGCATGGAATAATATCGAGCAATGAGTTTGAGGTTAAATCCCTATGTTGATGTCCAAGCAATAGCACTTCCTTATTTGATGAAAAAAATGCAAAAGTTATTGAAACAAGGTCCACGATGTTAGGATGTTTTTCCCATATTCATAAGGTAGCACCTAAATATGTTTTAAATATCATATATATATATAAACTTCGACATTGTTTTCAATAACATAAATTATTCACCATTAAATAAAATCTTATAATTTCATTAAATCTAATATTATATTTCTAATAATAAAGTAAATATATAAAATCTACATGCATTACATTATAACACACAACATGTTATATCTTTAACAATTGATAAAAATACATTATTAACCTACAAACACTCTATATGTAATACATATGCGAGAAAACATTAAATAGTTAATAAATAATTAAAGTATATTATTAGCATTAAATATTGTGTGAAGTGATTAATAGTACTCTACAAGAAGTCGAGATAGGGTATCTCTAATAAAGGAAATTAAAAAGTTCCCTAATTTTCAAAGGTGACCAGACATCACTTACAAGGAGATTATATGTCGTATAATGAGAGAAGCCATATAGATGGGATTAAATAATATTTAACTCATACAATTTTTGTTATGTGACCACCGACCAAAGTTTTAGTGTTCAAGCTATTTTTGAATTCTTGAGGAAACGAACAATTATAACAATTCTTTTTCTTTCAAATTGTAGATCAAATTAAAATA
>CM031243.1:849848402-849990837 GCA_018340775.1 Taxus wallichiana var. yunnanensis
GCACTACACTACATTATAGACCTTGATGTATTTCTGGTGTGTGTGCATGTTGTGCCATATTTTCTCTCATGTCACACTTTGTGAAATAGCGAGCAATAGTAGCTATAGAAATGTAAGTAGCATGTGTGCATGTAATAGAATGGAATCCATCCCCTATGAAGTGTGTGTGATGTAGATCTCCTAGCTTGAATGCATGACACTATATGGATGCAAGTGGTGCAATGGATGTAAATCTAGATGGAGTGATAGTAGTGATAGGATGCAATGACCTAGGACCCTCATTATGGTCTTATAACTTTATATTTATAGGGATCTCAAGCTTAATTTTGTAATTAATCCCAAAAAGGCTGAATGAGAAGAATATAAGGATGACCAACAACTAGAAGTGGCCCAAAAAGGAGCGAAGGAGATTGTGTAGAGACCGAGGCACCCTAGGTGGGACCAGGCGCCTCGGAGTGACCTAATTTAGGATAGAAACTTGGGGATGTTAGAAAATGGGGTGATAAGTATTGGAAATGACATGGGAAAGATGAAATAAAATATAAGAAGAAGATGGCCAAAAGGTGGGATTAATTAGTACTTTGTACACTTGAGAACCTTCTAAATAGTAGTATAAGATTGGGTTAAATATTTGTCTAATGTGCAATATTTGTGTTACAACAGGTATGACAATTGAGGTGTGACAGAGTGTATTGGAGCCATTTGAGCTCATGGATGCATGATATCAAGTGTATAATGGAATATGAGGTATGTTTGGGTCATTTCCAAAGGTTTCATGTTGAGTTATTGCATTATTTCAGTTGGCCCTAGTTGTTACTATGATGATCTAACATGCAAGAATAGGTAAGTATTCATGACTGTAGAGATTGAGCCATGGAATTTACATTATGATGATTGGATATGTTAGGGATGAGTGATGATGATTTCAAAAACATTTCAAGTTCTAAGATGAGTGAGTGATGATGATGATGTTAGGGATGAGTGATGATTGATTATGTGAGATAGGGTCAAGAACATGTGAAAATCAAACTTGAATTTGAACTTCTAATGCTTGTTGTGAATAGTGTGATTTGTATGTGACCTTGTGGATTTTAGATATGATTCTAAGGTGAGTTTATAAGGTTTTAAAAAAATAATGAGGTCAGTTGATTGTCACATTTTTATGAACGAATGTTAAGAAGGTAAATAGGTCCAAAACCCTAGTTAAACCCTAACAAGGAGCAATTGATAGAAAGTGAAGTGTTGTGACATAGTTTTGATTGATTAATCAAAATTTATGATTTGATGTTGTATAGGAATCCTTAGGATTTCCATAAATTTATGGTTGAGGTCATGGTGATATGTGGGCCCCACCTAAAAATAGCAGTTTAGAGAAGGTTTTAGGACAAGATGGTCCAAAGGAGTAACATGAAAAATTGATGGTGCATGATGATTGGGAGTTTATATTGATTTAAATGGAGGTTTAAAATAAATTTCATACAGTTTCATGGTGTTTTGAGGTCCAAACAGGTTGACTGGTCAAAGGGCAGTTTTGGGGTCTCAAATAGCAGGGTCTAGTAAAATGAGCATAACTTGAGATACAGTGGAGTTTTGAGATGATTAAAGTTGTTTTGGAAATTATATTCAGATATATTTCCATTTATATATGGATTTAATAATGATGAGGTTATTTGATAGGGTTTATAGGTCATTCTTTGAGCAAGAATATTTTTGGCAGTTCAAGATAACATCTATTTTGGTGTAAGTTTGATGTTGTTTGAAGCATGAGATGGATTGGGTGATGATTTATATCACCTATAATGTGAAGAGGGATGAATTTTTCATCCAATTAATCCATTTTTAGGTCTTTAATATATGTATAAATGATTTTATGAGCTAACCTTTGGAAACAAGTTTTTAGCAAGTTGATTTGGTGAAGGAAAAAGTAGTTATGGTTTAAAGTGAAGGATGTTTCATGACTTATAACTTGCTTAGAAGCGTTATAAAAGATGTTAATTTTTTTTTAGTTTTCAAATGGCATGTTTTGGTTGAGTATAAGTGATTTGGTGATCAGATGAAGTTTCCAGGGTGTTGAAGGGTGTAGGAAACATCTGTTTTGAGATTTGTAAAGGGAACTCAGCCTAATAAATGAAATAATTTGATTGGTTGATATTAATTATGACCATTTATGAATTTTTATGATATTTTATTCATATTTAAATGGTTTTGGGTCATGAAAAATATGGTACTAATGTTAGGGCATTTTTAAGAATGTGCCTATGGGGTTTTGAGCCATTTTTAGCACATGTAATGAGGTTTTGGATATGAAAACCTAATTGGGTCACTTGTGAATGTTATATTTAAAATTTTAAATGTTTCATTGATTCATGGGTTAAAATAAATGGAGGGAAAAGGTTGTGCCTAAGTTTGAAAGGTGGAGAAACATATAAAAGCATGTTTTTGGGTGCTTTTTGGAACTAGTTGAGTGTGTGCATGGTATGTGACCTAGGTGAGGGAATTTTGAAGGTGTATGAGAATGAATAAATATAATATCAGGTGTGTGATATGTCCTTAGGAATATTAGAAAGCATGTGTGCAAGAAGTTTAAGCATTGAGAAGTGAAGAAAGAGTTAGATTATGTAAGTTAAAGACCTAGGGTTTGAGCAAGGGTTTGAAAGAGTTTGGAGCTGAATATTTGGATCAATATCAGCTGTGGTATCAACATATTTTCAGTGGTCATACTTCATAAAAATATTTTGTGATGATTTATATTCATATAAGTCTCTTGTTGTGTGTAATATCAACAAGGGTTTAGGGGTTGGTGCTCTTTGTGGGGTTAGTGCCTCACTAAAGAAATCTCTTGTGATGTGTAATATTCACTTGAGTATTTTTTGTGTAATATCAGCAAATTTTTCAGTGGGTTTTCTTCCCCTTGAGGGTTTCCCACTTATATCTTGTGTCTTGTGTTGATTCTCTTGCTCATGGTTTATAACATGTATGGTATTTGATTGTGTGCACACATTAATGGATGGTTAAGTGATTATGTGTTTTGAATAAGTATTATTAAATTTGATTTAAATTTTTATAAGGAATGATTAACCCCCCTCTCAATCCATTATGCTTCCAACACTTTACTCCAAGAACATGTAGTTTCATAATGCACACCAGTTTGTATCAATAAACCAATCACTTTTTCTTTCCGATCCACCCCACACTAAAAGTATGCGTAGTCCTTTGGGTATGAATTAAATCCATAGTAATCAGCTACCAACATGTAAGAACACTTATTACATCAAAACAAAAATGAATGAAATTGAAAAATCATAGCAACGATGGAAGGAAACACATATAAAGAAAATGTGTTAAAGGGAAATCTAATCTAAGTGGCAACAATGCCTTATTACAAGCACCGAGAAGACTTATTTATAGTAGGGATTCAACCTAATCCCATTGAAGTAACTAGGAAACATAATTCCATCCAAAACCTGTAATTTACAAGCACCTAAATCAAGTATCTTTGTTACAACAAAGGGTCCTCACCAATGAACTTTCAACTTCCTGGTGGCGCGCAAACTTTGAATCATATAGAAGAACCATCTTTCCCACTCCAAATTCTTTGTTCGGATATGCCTATCATGCCATGCTTTCTGTCTTACTTTTTCTATCTTCTAGCTCCATCTTACAATGACACGTAACTCATCCAACTGCATGATTTTATCTATGCACTCTTCAAGTGCTTGTTCATCATCCAATCCTCATGCACACGTAATATGCAGGGATGACAACATGAATTCTATAGGTAACACAACCTCTGCACCAAACACCAATTGGAAGGTTGTGGTGTTATTCAATATTTTTAAGTAGTCCTATATGCCCAAATTACATTAGAGACCTTATCATCCTAGTATTTCCTTCCAACATCACATATATTTGTCAATGTTTGTCCCAAAATCTTGTTGAAAGCTTCAAAATACCATTGGCCTACAAGTGATAGGTTATTGTCTTGTGGTGCGCTACCATAAACTCAACTAATAAGATATTAATAGTCTCATTAAAAAAATAAGTTCCCCTATCAATTTTCAAGCTCAACGGACACTCGTACCTTGATAATGTTTTCCCATAGAAACCTCATTGTTGTAGATACCATATAATCCTTTTTAAGGTGCTACTTCTTCCCACCTCGTAAGATAGTCTATGTAAAAGTTATAATATAACGCGTTTCAATCCTATACGTGGATGAGGAAATAGGACCCACAAAGTCAATTTCTCATTTCTCAAAAGGTTCAACACTTGAAATAGGCCTCAGGTGCATCTCATCACTAGGTCCATGCTTCCCAAGGTGCTGAAAATGATCACACGCCTTGAAATATTATTTAGTATCCTTATATAAGGTTTCCCACCAAAGGCCATCCATTATAATCTTGCACGTGATGAATTCTTCTGCATAATGACATCATGCAATTCCACCACAAGCTTCCTCCATTATTGCCTCACACTTATGTTCTAGTACACACCAGCGTAAAACCTCATCACGACCTAACTTATAAAAATATCCACTAATAAACTGGTAAGGTGCCACACGTATTGTAAATTGCTTATTTTCCAATGTCTTCATTCCCTCAGGTGCCTTCCCAGTGCACAAAAATAAAACAATATCTTGCAACTCGATGCGTGTAAAATTCAATCTAAAGAGTTGTGCATCCGACATTGTGTCCTTAATGCTCTACACATCCTCACTATAATTGATTCTCGACAAATGATCAAGCCTTGAGTTGATTTTTCCTAGTTTCACAATCATTATAAACTAAAAAAATCCTGAAATAGTAGTATCCACATGCAAATGCACCCTTGTAACATGGGCTTGTTAACTAAATAATTAAGTGTCATATGATCTATAAAAAGATAAATGGTGTAGCCAATAAGTATTTTAAGAACTTGTGTAAAGCATGTAAATCATGGGAAAATATTCACACTTAGTAGTTTGTATAGTTCTCATTCAATTTGGTAGTAAATTTCTTTCTTGTAAAACAAATAGGGTGGTCTACAATTCCTTCACTTGGTTATGCTAACACGATGCCAATTTCTATTCCAGAAGCATCCACATAAACATGAAATAGTTTCCCATGAAGGAAAGTGTAAAATAGTGCAGTGGTCATCCTTTCCTTTAGTTTTCAAATGCTTGTTATTACATGTCACCCCAATAGAATTTTCCCTTAGTCTTCAAAATATCCTCTAGAGGCGTGACAATCTTTGCATAACCCTTAATGAATTTAATTTAATATCCCGTATGACCAAGAAATCCATGCACTTCACTTTAATTGTTATGTTTTTCCAATCCTAAGATCACAATGATCTTGTCTGGGTCTACCAACAAACCTTCCTTACAAATAATGTTCCCAAATAAAGTGCCAAAAGGTGTCACAAAGATACATTTATTAATATTCAAAGAGATACTCAATTGCCTACACATCTCAAGCATAAGCCTCAAATTTTCATAATGATCCTTAACCAAACCATACACTATCCAATCATCTAGATACACCTGTAAAAAATTATGAATGAAGTCTGAAATGTTTGTACAACAATTCATGAAAAGACTGCAGGCACATTCTTTGACCTAAAGGGCATAACTGTGTATACAACACTTCCCCATTCAGTGGTAAAAGTTGTCTTTTCTTGATCTTCTTAAGTGATATTATGCACCTGATGATAACCAAATAATCCATTAGTGAAGGAGTAAATATCATGCCTTGTAATTCCCTCTAATATCTTCTCGATGAATAGGGTAGAAAAAGGATCAATAACACATGAAAAATTCAGCTATCTATAATCCACATAGATCCTTATCCTCTAATGACCATAAGACTAACCCATTCTAACTCCTCAATGGGTAAAATTATAACAAACTTAAGCATATTATCAATTTCCTCATTAACTTTGACATGCAATTACGATTCATCCTATAAGGCCTCTTCCAAATCGGGTGCACGCATTCTTTAAGTTTGATTCACATCTCACCTAAAGAAGGGTGCACTCCTTTTAACTCATGATAGCCTTACGAAATAAGTCCTGAAAGTCACACATGAGTTTAATGATCTTTGTAACCTCATGCTCTAACCAATAATCACCAATAATGGCCTCTTTAGGATTTACATCTATCCCAATGTTAACCTTCTTCATTTTCATGGGTTCATGATACACGCATGCCTTCTCATATGATGTTTCCATTACCTCGCGTGTACCTTCAGTGTTTAACATTAAGGTTATTGTCTTCATCATCCTCATCATTTATCATGCATACCAATTTACCCTTTTCCTTTTCTTCCTAGGCATGGGCCATTACTTCTTCATCGGTCTCTTCTAGGTCAAGGTGCACACCTCTAAATCTAGCTCTCCAAAGATGTCTAAAAGAATTTCCTCAGCCTTCACGCTATCTCCCAGAGTAAGGAACCTCATAATCTGTAATGCTTCATTGACTAGAGGTTTATTAGAAAATTAATCAAAAGTATGGATCATACCCGAGGTCATCTCATTCTAATTATCTATTTCTCTTATCAATTTAACATGGACATACCATGCATGCACGTAGCCACCTAGGGTGGCATAGAACTTATGTACCCAGAGTAATGGTGGTAAGGCCTCCTACCCCTTCATCCAGAGTCTCTCACACTTATAAACATGATGTGAAGCAAAATCCTTCCCATTGAATTCACATATATGTGAAGGTACATTGTTTCTTAAAAACCTAGTAGAAAGGGTGATTCTCACTTCTCGCCATTCCAATAGGTTATCTCTATATGTCATCTACCAACACACTATTATCCTGCATAGAGAATATACCAACATATTTTATCTATCTCATTTATTCTTCCATTGGCCTCTATGGTACACAAAAATACATCAAGGTTCCCTTCCCCAATATACATAGGTACCTGGTTAAAACTCAAATGCCTAACAACGCATGACGACCGATCACATGAGTAATTGTGTTCTTAATCTCGCCCAACTACTTCATACATTCCATGCACCCAACTATCATAGGTAATACTTGTAGTATCACTAACCAAATGATTATCATCCCATTGTATCACTCCTTTAGATGGCTCAATTACCTTAGGGTCTTTGATTATATGAATGTATATCCTATTCAAATCCTCATTACTCAAAGGATCAACTTACGAGGTAGCCTTTGCATATGTCAAAGGTATAATGGCGTTCTCCTCTTTATTCTCAAAGCTAATGTACCCCTTGTTGAAGTGTAAATTTGCATTATTCACATAACACCAAGGGCACCCAAGTAATGGTGGGAAACTATCAGCTTCCGTAAGCTCCAAGAATTCAAATCCCCCAGTAAACTTGGCTCCCTGAATTGTAATAGATGCATCCTTTAATACTCCAACAAGATTACTCTAGTTATTCGCCATATACAAAACATTTGAAGAAGGCTATAATGGTGGTATTCCCATCTATTTCCAAGTGTCCAACATGAGTACATTAAATTCTCACATGTACCATGTTTCTCAAAATTCACCCATCAATGACCGCATTCAAGGTAATATTTTTATCATAATAATGATTGTGGTGAGGCAAATTTGCATGGAGTATTCACCTCTCGTGCTCTTTAGCTATGTGCGGTATTTTCTATCTCAACTATTCTCCTAACAAGGGATTATTTTCTCTTAGCACAACATTCAAGCTACCTCCTTTAGATCATCTACACCCTTCTATGGAATTTCAATATTCTTATTTCGTTACAACTCACGTGCTGTTCCTTCAAAATATGAATCTCTCCCTGCAAGTTCCTAATAACATCCATAGTCTCTAAGTAAACATATTTATAATGTTCAACATTAGGGTGCATGGCATTGATTAATTCTTGCTTTGTTATAGTTAACTCATACTTCGGAGGTTCACGGGCATGTAGCCTCAATGCGTGTAGTAACTAACACTGGTTGTAATTCAGAATTTAGCCCAACTTTCGACATCCATTGATTTTGAACTATGCATTATACCTTAATCATTCCCGCGTCCTTGTATTACTTTAGGTGCTTGCTCATGTGCTCATATAAGTCAAGGATTTTTAAATTTATGCTACTTTCCACACCATGAGAAAACCACATTCGAGGGCACTCATGCTGATAATGATCAGGAGATCCATAAGTATAACAATTTCCTCTAGGAAAATCTCCTCTACCACGGCCGTGACCTCGACCTCTGTATCTTCCATAGAAACCTCTATTTCTATTATCCCCATTAGTGTGCCCTTCATTATGATGTTCTCCTTGTTCCTTAGATCCACTAGCT
The DNA here is from genome assembly GCA_018340775.1 of Taxus wallichiana var. yunnanensis. Taxonomy (NCBI): domain Eukaryota; kingdom Viridiplantae; phylum Streptophyta; class Pinopsida; order Cupressales; family Taxaceae; genus Taxus; species Taxus wallichiana. Next base: position 849,856,686 of record CM031243.1, read on the forward strand.
ACATTAGTATAGTGCATACCTATCTCAATAGCCTCATGAATATGATCAATCAATCTAAATTTATTCATATCATGAGTGTGAGAATTAAAGATATTAAAGTAACAAGACACATTCTTCTAGATCGTGCTCTAGAAATGGGAATTTACTCGAATAATGATCCAACTGGTAGATTTCACAGTCCAACAACATGGTGCGTACTAATTTATGAGAGAACCTATCCTTAGTGTGTCCTTTAACCTCAAAATCTGTACACCATATTCTATTGTGCGTCTCATGAGCTGAATTGGACGAAAGTTTCTCTAACTACTTCGACATAGATTTTATCTACACCTCTAAGAATAGGCTAACTGTGGTGTCCACAATTCCAGCTGCCTTAGCATGCAGACCTATTTCTAAAGCCTCGCGCAGATCTGTAAAAGTATTATGAGAGAACACCCTTCTAAAACAGTGTTATCAATCCACCGATGAACCATTGTGCATGTTAGCTAGGATGAATATCATAAGACAACTTTGATAACAAGGTTTTAAAACATGATTCATACTCTCTTACACTCTCCTCTATGCCCTGCTTAATTTCCTTAAGCACGTTGATGCTTTTCTTCTCAAAATCAAGTATATGGAAGTCAACCAAGAAAACATCATGCAATGCATTGTAATCTACAATAGTTTAATTCGGGTCATACTTCCTATACCAACTATGCACACACCCTTGCAAATTAGTAACAAAATGACTTGCCTTACATTCAAGATCTATGATTCCCTTAGTGCGTGCCATAGTATATCACACTTGTGTACATGCTCTACAACATCCTCAATACCTCTATATTCTAGCAAGTGAAGAGACATCTCATAAAATATTTTCTATGGCTGATGAGGGTACGAGCTTGTCCACTAGATCAAAAACTAGAACCCCCACCAATATTTCCTCCACCATTAGAACCACCTAATCCACTTGATCCCGATCCTCCTGATCCTCCTACACAACCTCACCGATCCTTCATTAGTGGGTGTCATACCAGTGGATGTAATTCCTTACATCCCAACTATAGTACTAAACTGAACTCCTACGATCTCGAAGTTGTAGTACTTCCAGATGTGTTTCCAAGGTTATGTGCACCCACACTCTATCCTAAGACATGCTAGAAAGTATTCCTCTAATTGGCCCTCCAAACAACAAAAATGATGTCTTCTATGATGGTATAAACATATGTTTTCCTAATGTACTTTTATACTCAAAGGGAAATGATATCTACCTGAAACTACTAGATTACCCACACTCACCTGTTTACCAATAGTTACTTCTGGAACTTGAACACCACGCACAAGGGCTATGTCGTAAGGTGGAATTAGATGTGTGCCTACGGTGCTTATTCTTTCCTCATCAGACACGCTCTGGTAGCTATATTTTATGTACAATTAGATACATAAACCTAGACAGTCATGGGATACATCCCCTTCATTTAACAATGAGGCTCCCGAGCAAGGTATTTATTTATTCTAGTTATTTTTCGGGGTATTACTTTGATTACAAAGCTCATGAACCATAACTTAGCAATTCTGCAGCAAGTAAGAAGATATGTTTCAGAATTTGTGTGGAAAAGAATAAGATGTATAACAATGATGAGAAAAAGAGAGGATGTACTTTGTAATAAGTAGATCACAGAGCTTATTGCAGCCGTACAGAATAAATAAATACTTGATAAATGAAACAATTTTAGCAAATGGATAAGAAATTAATTCCAATTCATATTTTAAGTAACACAAAGTTTACCATAAAATTCCTCACAGAATGCACAGTGAAAATTCTTTAGACACAAATCTCTCCAGAAATATGCCTTATTCTTATTCAATTCCAGCCAAATTATACAAAGAACATTCAAGAGTCTTAACAAAAATTATGAGATCTTTTAAATTCTTGCATAAAATTCCAATAAATGGCTACCAAAAAGTTCCATCATCTGGCCCACAGGCTTTCCTTTCTATTTATAAGGCAGTTACAAGATAGAAAACATCCATTATATTTCAATAAGTGCCTAACTACTAAAATGTCGGGAGTTGAGCATTTTCCTCCTTGAAATCCTCATTGCATGGCATGCATGAAATTAAAATGTTCTGATGTGCCACATGTTTATAAGTAATTGAATTTTTCAAAAAATGAAGTAATGACTTTTAATTTAATTACTTAAATTTTACAAATAAACGTAATTACTTCATTACATTGTCTCGTCAATGAGAAATAAGAAATAAGAAGAAGAAGAAGAAGAAGAAACTATTCTAGCTGAGATAACCTTACTCTTACTTTTCCCCCTTTTGTCGAAGAAGTAATCTGCACATACTGCATTAAATTTTAGTGGTTGGCCAGAATCGTACTGGCGTGCAACAACATTAATGAAATTTTGAACCCCTTATACTTTCCAATTTTAAAATATTATGTTTTTGGTGCATAGAGAGCTCTGATAAATTTATGAAAAGTTTAAGAACACGTGAAATAGAGCTCCAAGTGGAAAGTTATGGCCATTTGAATTTCTATAACTTTTCCTATTCATTGTGGTGATTTTAATGTGCTTTACTGCTTTTACTTAAAAATAAGTAAAGCAATTCCAATTCACCACTTTACTCTATTTTCTATTTCCTTTGTTAAGTGGTGATTTCACTTTACTTTACTGCTTTTACCTAAAATAAGTAAAGCAATTCCAATTCACCACTTTACTCTATTTTCTATTTCCTTTGTTAAGTGGTGATTTCACTTCACTTTACTACTTTTACCTAAAATAAGTATAACAATTCTAATTCACCACTTAACACTACTTTTCAATTCCTTTGTTATGCAGTGATTTCACATTACTTTACTACTTTTACTTAAAATAAGTAAAGCAGTTCCAATTCACCACTTTACTCTATTTTCTATTTCCTTTGTTAAGTGGTGATTTCACTTTACTTTACTGCTTTTACCTAAAATAAGTAAAGCAGTTCCAATTCACCACTTTACAAAGGAAAACACTAATGGGCCATAAATTTTGACCAAATGCTCCGTTTTTTGAGATCTTGGACTTTCTAGAAATATTTTGACCTTATCTACACAATGGAATCATGAAAATCAATTTTTGGTGGGACTAGCTGAGAGGAGAAAAAGAAAAAAACCTCTTCAACATGAAGTAAATAGTTTCAGTCAATAGTGCTACAATAGTGTGGGCACATTTTAGGCAAATGGGTATTTCTCCAACTATTTCTAATCAACCTTTTGCAACCTTTTGGAGAATACTAGAGTAAATCTGCAAGAATTTAAAAGGGTATTATTGACCAAAACAAGTTCACACTTATTTTTGGTCAACTAACACCATTTTTTCCATTTTTGTGCTTCAATCTAAATTTTTATATATTTTAAGCACTTAAGGCCCCCTAAAAGCATTTCCATCAGATAGGAAATTTCTTCCCCTTTCCAAAATATAAATAAGTCCTTCTAACTCCTCATATTTTGCAAGTTACGGGATGACGGGCCTGAGGAAGACTTTTCGCCAAGGGGAAGATTGCGGACCGGTGGGTTGGGAGATATCTTGGCACTTTGTGCTTTTTGCAAAAAGTGTAATTTACAATTATGGGCTTGTGGAGGATCTTTGCACCGAATGAAGAAAAAAATGCCTAAGGCCCGCAAAGGGACACGTGGCCATGTTTTAGGTCAAAGCAAGAAGGCGGGTCATCGGAGGAACTTTGGAATTTTGTCTTTTGTTTTGAAAAGCGAAAAGTATAAAAGTAAGCCGCACCTTTGCCAATGCCCAGAGAAGCCACGTGTCAGGCCTTTGTTAGCTGTGGGGAAGAAGTGGGTCATCGGGGGAAATTTGGATTCTTTGTAACTTTCACAAATGGTGTTGTTTTCAAGTGCGGGCCCATGAGCCCGAGGAAGTTTTTTTTTGCCAAATGCAAAGTTCACAATTTTGGGCCCGCAGAGGTTTTGGGGTAAAAATGATTTTTGAGCCGGAGGGTTTTTTTCGCCAAGGTGATTTTTGAGCCTGGAGCTGCGGGATGTTTTGTGATTTTTGCGTCTTTTCACAAAAAGTGCAGTTTGTATTTTCGGCCCACGGATCTGCTTTGTAAAGATTACATTTTTGCCATTTTTGCATAGTCTCGATGCAGAATCTTCAGATGGCCATATCTTTTGACTAGAAGCTCATATTTGAGCAAGAGAAGACTTTTGGAAAGGTCTCGACATCCTCTATGCCATGGAAGCCTGAAATTTTAATTTTGGCAAGGTTAGGTGGGTGAAAAATAGGAAAATGTCTTTCATGCCATTAATGTATGATCTAATTGCTTCAACTACCCAGATTTGATTTGATCCACTTCCCTTCTTCAACACGCCAAATAGACATGGAGAGCCAAACTTGACATATTATAGGTGGATTTGTAGGGGCATTGATGGCTGGTGGTTGAGCTTCCAAATCAGATTTCCCACCTCCTTTTCTTCTCCTCTCTTCGCTTCATCTATAAAGGTAAGAGCTTGGCTCATTGTAAAGGGTTGGACATTTTTTCTCTACACCCTCCCTTCTTCTCTTGCTTGTAAGTGGATTTGTGGAGTCTAAGCCTCCCATTCAAATTGTAATGCAAGTTTGTGCCTCTTGGCCATTGTAATGCACTGTATCAAATTTTGGAGTGATAATGCATGTCTGTGGATAATTTTTAACCCTCTCTTGTGTTCATTGTCTCCTTTATGATATCTCATTACAGTCCCGATTATTTTTGCATGGTGATTGTATGCATTTTTATGGTTTGTGTCTATTTGCAAGTAGGTGTTCAACATTCCTTTGGTGCATCACCTTGTTAGCTTAGGTTTATTTTCTCACATCTTCTTAACCCTTTCCTTGAGAGTAGGTTTTAGAGTAGATCCTCTATAATATGAATGTGTGCACCTAAACAGAGGAATAGGAACCAACCTTCATCCAGAGAGCTCTCTCAATTTCAAATTCCCACGCTTTGAGAGATGCTCCATGTTATGCAATCACACTGAGAATCTCAACCCATCGAGTTACAGACATTCAAGGGTGCTGTGATTTTGTATCAATAGTTTTAACACACCCGGTGGGACCAAGATGTCTCCATACTTATTACAAAAAGATTGATGTGCACTTGTTGTAAGTTTTCAGCTTGTAAGGAGCTTTGAAATTGCACATATGGTGACTCCAAAAGAGGTAGAGTCCACTAGTTTTAGTAGCCTAGGCTTGGCAGATTCATGAGAAGAATTCATACTAGATCAAGAACTAGAGAAGAAGGATTATTTGTCTATCTACACTTGTCCCCAAATAGAGGGAGAAGGGGAAGAAGAGCTCAAAGGTATCCATCTCCACCAAATAGAACTTTGTCAACACCTCCCCCTGGTAGGCCTTTCATTCAATCAACAAGGGTTCTTAGGCCAATCAGAATGGCACAACCCAATCCCTATGTCAACTTCACTAGCAACAACCCACTCTCTCTCAATGCACAAAATCTAGTTCCAATTGCAGCATTGAAGAGCATTCCATATTTCACTGGAGAGAACTAGACTACTCCTAGTGACCACATTCAAGACATTGTAAATGTCTGTGTAATTCATGAAATCATTGAGATGGACATTGTAGTCAAATTTTTATCCTCTTCATTCAAGGGTAAAGCTTTGCAATGGTTCAGGAGTCTAACAACAGGCTCTATTCGAATTGGGACCATCTGTGCATAGCTCTTCACAATAAATTTGGAGAAAAGGGGGATAACCTATCTCTATTGGAACAATTGACAACCATTAAGAGGGCTCCTAATGAACAATTGATAGATTTCAACTTCATATTTCAAAGGACATGGGATAGGATTCCATTGGCCGTGAGACCAATAGCTGAAGGTGCTTTTCCTATACTTTCTTAAAGCTTTAAATTCTGATATTTCTATAATGATTCAATCCATGGGAGGTGTAACCTTACCTGTAGCCTATAACATTTCCATTAGAGCTGAAAATTGTTTAATTCAGGTCTAGTAAACTTGCACCTAGGCCACCTATGCCTCTATATCCAGAATTAGGAAGTCTAAGCACTAGTCAAACACCAGAGTTGAATCCCATTCCACCCCTAGAAATCAAAGAAACAATGAGGCTTCTATTTCTTCAAGCACTTCAAAAGAGTACTAGGAGGTCTTGAAACAACTATAACCTAGGAAACAAGCTAGTGACTATCGAGAGACAACAAGCTTAGATTTCTAGGCCATATCAACCTCAAAATCAATATCAAGCTAGGCCCCCATACTAACAAAATAAACCACCAAGTCATGCCACAAATAAAAATTTGAACCAAGGATAACCTCAAGATGTCAGGCCATTCCAACCATATGATCCAAATGCAGCTTCAACATCAAAAGCTTTAGTTCTAACACAAAACAACATGGCACATTAATACGACTGGTGTTACCCCCAGTCTACCTCATATTCAATCAACGTGTTTCAATGGTGCACTAAACCAGACCTTGATGGTACAAACCATTGGTATGTCCCAAGAACCTAGTCAAGAGGAAAATCAATAGCAAGAAGCTTAGCAAGAGACACCTCCAACTGAAACTATGCTTGGTTAATTGGAAAATAGAATACTTTTATGGAGTTAACCAAGCCCCTTCTCAAAGTGTAGCTACCAATACACGGTCCAAGAAAAGGAATATTGGAGAGGGACAATCATCAAATTCAAGTGATCCACAACCCTCTATTACTCCACAAGGTATTGGAAATCAAAGTGCAACTCCAATGTGCAAGGTCAGCCCAAGCCACCCCTAGACCAGCTCAAGTGCCAGTTGTAACAACCCATGTGCAAGAGAAGAATATGCAAGGAAAAGGGAAACAGAGAGATAACTCATCTCCATTCAACATCATTGAGAAGATGAAGAGGAAAAAATGTAAACATCTCAATGTGGGAGTCATTGGCTATCCCAGGACAAAGAGACCTATTGCAAGCTGCTATGGAAAATTGGTCAACATCAAATCACCACCCAATCAACAAGAGAAAGTGCTTACCAATGCAGCTCATCTTGAAGGAAATCATGGAGGACAACAAGGTAAAAATTTGAAGCCCCCACCATTCTATATCTCATTGATCATTGGAGATAAATTGGTGCATAATTGCATGATTGATTTTGGAGCAAGTATCTTTGTGATGCCAAAACAAATAGCTGATCACTAGGTCTTCAATATGAAGTCATTTCTAAAGGTGTGGTACAATTGGATGGTACAATAGTAACAATAGTTGGAGTAATCAAATATTTGAGCCTCACATTGCATGCATGTCCCAATGTGACCATCTTGCAAGATGTATCAGTCATAGACTTGCCACCACACTTTGCATTGTGTTTGTCAAGAGACTTCACTACTAAAATTGAGGTTATTTGTCTGTTGATTGGTCACACATGTTATTCAGAACAAGGTATGGAGCTAAGGCTACAATCAGATTTGAGCCTATTGCAAACTTCCATATTGAGCCTCATACACCGAGTCCAATCAATGCAAATTGTTCACCTTTGATCAAGAAGATTATCCAAGCACCCATGAAGTTGATACCAAGGTTGGATGTATTCCAGACTTGACCCTTGATGAATGGGTGAACAAGAGGCATGATTTTGACCCTTACAAAGAAATGGAAGAATCTGAATTAGGAGTCTATTGCTTGCATGAAGAGAATCATCCTCTCCCTAGCATCATCAAGCCAGACCACAAGGATGATAATGAGGTATGGAAATTGTTCTTTGATGGCTCAAGAAGTAGACAAGGTGTAGGAGGAGGAGCTATGCTTGTTTCACCTCAAGGCACAAGATATTACTCAACTTTTTGCTTCTAGTTTTCTTGCTCAAACAACACAACTGAGTATGAGGCTTTGATTCATGGACTTCATTGGGCCAGGAGGAGAGGCATTAAGAATCTGTAAATATTTGGTGATAGTGAGATGATTGTGAACCAAGTCAGAGGACAACATGCTGCAAAGAATGACCTACTTAGAGCTATAAAAACTGGGTATGGGACCTCATTGAGGACTTTGAAGCTTTCAACATTGTGTCCATACCCAGGAAAAAGAATGATGCAGCAGAAACTGCAAAGTAATTAGGGTAGCATTTGATGTTATAGAAAGTATAAAAAGTGATAAGTCTCAGCCCCATATCAAGGTGGTTGTAAGGCCAATGTCCCAGATAATAACACAAGTTGGTAGGTCTTCGAGAATGATCAGAAAATTGTCAATTTTCTACAAGAAGAAGTTGAGTTCTCCTCTAAAAACCAAGAAAAATTGGAACAACAGTATGGTGACCAAGTGGTGCAACTTGAGAACTAACAAATTACCAAAAGGTCTTGTAACCTTGGAGTCAATCTTCAACCCAAATGATTAGTTCGGAAGGAGAAAGAAAACATTCAGGTAAAGGGTGAAGACTCAGAGCTCATTTCAATAGATGAAGGCAAGACATTGCAAATTGGCAAAGTAAGTACTCCACAAGAGAAAGTTGAATTTGTTCAACTTTGTCAAGAATTCCTAGATGTTTTTACATGGACTTATAAGGATTTAAGAGGTTTCAACCCAAGATTGGTTGAGCATACAATTGAATTAAAACCTGAATCCAAGCCTTCCAAGAAGAAAGCAAAAGCCAGTAAACCATCAAATTTAACCTCTCATGAGAAAAGAGTTGAACAAGCTAATTGAGGCCAACATCATCTTCCCTATCAAGCATTCAAGATGGGTTGCAAACTTGGTGCCGGTGAAAAAGAAAATGGAGAAATCAGATTGTGTGTAGACTTCCATGATCTAAATAGAGCATCACTCAAGGATCACTATCCACTTCCTTCAATGGAAAAAATCTTGTAGGTTATAGCTAGTTCTAAAAGGTTTTCATTGCTAGATGGCTACTCAGGCTATAATCAGATAATGGTAAAAGAAGAAGATCAGTTCAAGACAACCTTCACCACCAAATGGGGTACATATGCTTACAAGAAGATGCCATTTGGACTATCAAATTCCGGAGCAACATTTCAACGAGCTATGGATATGGCATTCAAAGGATTAATCAATAAGATAGTGCTAGTGTATCTAGATGATATCACCGTCTTCTCAAAGAATGTAATAGACCACCTCTTTCACCTCAGAAAGTATTCCAAAGGTGTAGAAGGTTTGGGGTGTCATTGAATCCAAAGAAGTGTGTATTCTTGGCACATGAGGGAAAATTTTTGGGCCACATTGTCTCAAGAGAAGGGTTAACAATTGATCCTGAAAGAGTTGAAGCCATCCAAACACTTCCATTGCCACAACACAAGAAATCTCTCCAAATATTCTTGGGAAGAATAAACTTTGTTCATAGATTTGTGCCTGATTTTTCCACTCTTGTGAAGCCTTTGACAATGATGTTGAAGAAGAGTCTTGCATTCAAATGGATAGTAGAAGGAAAAGAGAGTTTTGAGGCCATCAAGCATGCAATATCACAAGCTCCAACTCTTATCAACCCATAATTCTCAAAGGACTTCATGTTGTATGATTTTGGAGGATCAAACACAATCTCAACTATCTTGGTACAACTGAATAGAGAAGGATCAAAACAACCCATAACATTCTTCAGTCAAATCCTAGAAGATTATGAAGTAAGGTATTCTTTTATTGAAAATCATGTCCTTGTTGTCATTAGGAGTTTGAAGAAGTTCAGACACTTGGTCTCGAACAACAAGATTCAACTACTAGTGTCTCATGCTTTGGTGTCAAGGACTTTCTCTTGAACAAGGACTTGAATGAGAAGAGAGCAGGTTGGATCACCCGTGTAATGGAATATGATATTGAAATCAAGGTGACCAAGCTGGTTCATGGCAAAGGGTTGTGTGAGCATCTCGCTTCTAGACAACATGATGAGTCAAAAGGAGAAGAAGAGGTTGTCTTGCTACTGCAAAATGATCAAGAACAACCAGCTAATGGTACACCCATTCCATGTTAGACCCAAGACTTGGTGCATTATCTCCAAATAGGTTTATGCCCTCAAGAAATGAGCAAAGCAAAGAGGAGATACTTCATATTACAAGCCATTCCATATGTGCTTGTTGATGGTGTTTTGTTCAAGAAAGACATCAATAGTGTTCTATTGAGGTGTATTGGGATAGGCCAAATTGAGAGGGTGTTGCATGAGTTCCATGATGGAGAAGCAGAGGCCACTTTTCTCCTCGAGTAATAGCTCTCAAAATCATGAAGGATGGTTACTATTGGCCTACGGTGTTTAGTGATTGCTACTCATGGATCAAGAAATGCAAGAAGTGTGCATTCTTCACAGGGAAAGAAAGGTTAACATCCCTGCCCCTTCATCCAATTTCAGTAGATCAGCCATTCATGCAATGGGGATTAGACTTCATTGGAGTGATTAACCCAAATTCAAGTCAAGGCCACAAGTGGATACTTATAGCAACAAACTATTTCACCAAGTGGACTGAAGCAATGGCACTTAAGGAGCAAATGAATCCAATATCTTGGATTTATATGAAGGGATAGTCACTAGGTTTGGAGTCCCTACCACTATCATATCAGATAATGCATTGGCATTCCTTAGTACAAGGATCACTGAATGGGCTGTCAAGAATGGTGTATACCTCAACACTTCATCAAACTATTACCCTCAAGGTAATGGCCAAGAAGAGTCCACAAACAAGAACCTACTAAGAATTATCATAAGGAATCTTGATGAAAATAAGAGAACTTGGCACACAAAGCTCAAATCAGCTCTATGGGCTGATAGGATCACACCCAAGAGATCTACAGGTAATTCTCCCTACAAGCTGGTCTATGGGAAAGAGGTAGTGTTTCCTATATCATTAGAGCTTCCCACATTGGAACTCATGAAGTAGTTGTAGTTGTCTAAGTTTGAACCCATTGAAATTAGGTATGCAGAGTTAATGGAACTAGAAGAAACAAGAGAATATGCAATGCAGACCATGGAAAAAGATCAAGCCTTAGTCAAAAGATGGTTTGATAAGAAAGCAAGAACAAGGACCTTTCAAGAGGGGGAATTAGTTCTAAAGTGGGATGCAGATTAGGAAAAACTAGGAAGGCATTCCAAGTTTGATGCCATTTGGAGTGGCCCCTACATGGTCACAGGATGTAAAAGTAGCAATGCCTTCCAATTGTCTACATTGGATGGTGAAGAATTATAGATTCCAGTCAATGGGATCTACCTCAAACACTAGCTACTAAAAGGAGAATTTCTCACCCTTGTAAATATTAGCCTAGGTTTTCAATTTCTCCAAGTGCATATGCACATTGTCTTGTTATAGTTTAGGTTTCAATTTCCCTAAGTGCATATGCACATTGTCTTGTTATAGTTTAGGTGCATGCTCTATAGTTTAGGTTTCTTTCCCTAAGTGTGTGCATGCTTGTATACAATTCATCTCACTCATGGAAGAGACTTGTGGCCACAAGAAATTAAATATGTAGAGTATCCATATTAGAGTAGGTTTGGATGTTTTCATTGCACTCCAACAGATCAGGTTTGCAGAAAAATCAAATGAGGGAGAAGTTTCCGGTTTCAGACAACTCTCTACTCTCACAAATCTTGAATCCAAGATTTTCTTGCAAAGATAAGAGTGCATGTAGCAGAAGGTAGTTCCAGACCAGATTTGAAATTACTAGGTAGACTCCATGCCCAATGGATGCTTCAAGGCCATAGATCATCTCATCTAGCAGGCAGATGCCCCCATTAGTCACCAAATTATTGACCAAAATAAGATCACACTTATTTTTGGTCAACTAACACCATTTTTCCCTTTTTTGTGCTTCAATCTGATTTTTATATATTTTAAGCACTTAAGGTCCCTTGAAATCATTTCCATCAGATAGGAAATTTCTTCCCCTTTCTAGAAATATAAAGAAGTCCTTCTAACTCCTCATATTTTGTAAGTTATGGGCCGACAGGCCTTGGAAGGATTTTTTTGCCAAAAGCGGGCATGGGCATGAGGAAGCCTTTTCGCCAAGGGAAAATTGCAGACCGGCAGGGCTAGGGAGATATCTTGGCACTTTGATATTTTTGCAAAAAGCATAATTTACAATTGTAGGCCCCCCACTGAGGATCTTTGCACCGAATTAAGAAAAATTCCTAAGGCCCGTAAAGGGACACGTGGCCATGTTTCAGTCAAAGCGGGAAGGCGGGTCGTCGGAGGAACTTTGGAATTTTGGCTTTTGTTTTGAAAAGTGTAAAAGTATAAAAGTAAGCCGCACCTCCACCGATGCCCAGAGAAGCCACGTGTCAAGCCTTTTTTAGTTGCGGGGAAGCGAGCCATCAGGGGAACTTTGGATTCTTTGCAACTTTCACAAATGGCGTTGTTTTCAAGTGCGGGCCCACGAGCCTGAGGAATTTTTTTTACTAAATGCAAAGTTTGCAATTTCAGGCCCATGAAGGTTTTGGGGCAAAAATGATTTTCGAGTCAAGGGTTTTTTTCGCCAAGGTGATTTTCGACGAGCTCAAGAGGTTTTGTGATTTTTGCGTCTTTTGGAAAAAGTGCAATTTATATTTTGGGCCACGGATCCGCTTTGTAAAGATTACATTTTTGCCCATTTTTGTATCAAGTCTCGATGCAAAATATTTAGATGGCCATATCTTTTGACTAGAAGCTCATATTTGAGAAAGAGAAGAGTTTTTGGAAAGGCCTCGACATCCTCTACACCATGGAAGCCTGAAATTTTAATTTTGGCAAGGTTAGGTGGGTGAAAATAGGAAATCATCTTTCATGCCATTAATGTATGATCTAATTGCTTCAACTACCTAGATTTGATTTGATCCACCATTCTTCCTTCTTCAACACGCCAAACAGACATGGAGAGCTAGACTTGACAGATTATAGGTGGATTTGTAGGGGCATTGATGGTGGTGGTTGAGCTTCCAAATCATATTTCCCACCTCCTCTTCTTCTCCTATCTTGGCTTCATCTCTAAAGCTAAGAGCTTAGCTCATTGTAAAGGGTTGGACATTTTTACTTTGCACTCTCCCTTCTTCTCTTACCCATAAGTGGATTTGTGGTTTCCAAGCCTCCCATTCAAATTGTAATGCAAGTTTGTGCCTCTTAGCCATTGTAGTGCACTGTATCAACTTTTGGAGTGATAATGCATGTATGTGGATAATTTTTAACCCTCTCTTGCGTTCATTGTCTCCTTTATGATCTCTCATTATAGTCCTGATTATTTGTGCATGGTGATTGTATGCATTTTTATGGTTTGTGTCTATTTGCAAGTAGGTGTTCAACATTCCTTTGGTGCATCACCTTGTTAGCTTAGGTTTATTTTCTCACATCTTCTTAACCCTATCTCCTTGACAAGTTAGAGTAGGTTTTAGAGTAGATCCTCTATAATATGAATGTGTGCACCTAAACAGAGGAATAAGAACTGACCTTCATCCAGAGAGTTATCTTGATTTCAAAGTCCCATGCTTTGAGATATGCTCCATGTTATGCAATCACACTGAGAGTCTCAACCCATCGAGTTGCAGACATTCAGGGGTGTTGTGATTTTTCATCAATATGTATCCCAAGATTTCTAAGTGAAATCTTTGGGGACACCACACTCTCATCAAAAGCTAGAGGGGATTCTCTACTCCACTTGCCTAAGTGGGAGAGATCTTGATGCTCCAGCTCCATGTCTTCCATGTGAACTATAAATATTTCATGAGACATCATCTTCAACAACTCCACAGACTACTCAATATCACACTTCTTTTCAATTCCCTCTCCCACACTTCATTGTACTCAAGCCAAATTTCTTCTCTTTGCCTTTTTATCACTAGGTTTTCCATCTATCACCACACCTGATCCTACTCCTTCATGCGGTGGTATGTTTAGCTAGCCATAAGGAGGTGCTCTAAACTCAACACCACCATCAAGATTTTAATTGATAAATGAATAATGTGCAAATAAGATCCTCTGGGATTGCGTAAAAATTCAAACTCAATAACTTCTAGAAAAGAATAAGTAGAAATAACATACTCAAGAGTATAATTGTTCACAACACCAACCCACCAATGATCTACGACACGGGTCCAAGGTTCATCAACATCAAAAAATCCTGATACTCTTCCTACATCTAAGTCCTTGGTCTATAACTCCAATTTTTCTTTGATGCATAAGCGACAATGAAAGAACATCTCATAGAGCTCATGAAAAAGATGTTCTTAAACCAACATGTAAGCATTGAAATTAGGTCTAGTACTATATCTTTGTGTAAACTGATCTTTTCCATCAATAACCCAATCTTCAATGACCACAAGAGTTAATCGATATGCCATCATCGTAAGATCTTCGAATGACTTAAAAAGAGGTCCTGACAATGGAACCAAAATGTAGTATTCATTTCCCACTTAATAGCCTAGCGCTGACATATCATTCGGATAAAATAAACACTCACCCAAAGTGTGCAATCCTACCAAGTCCCTCTTTTATGACAGCCTTGTTAAGATGTTAGTACATAGGTTCATAATGATCCATTATCAAAGTATATATTCCATCTTAAATATTAGATCCATAAGCTCAAATTGGAAACCCATGTAATAAGGAAACTACGAATCACATAGGAACTAATATCATATTTACCATGTAATGACCATGTTCAGAAACATCCACAATAAGTATTCAACAACAAAGATCCATCACAAAACACAATAAATACATAATCATAGTGTCTTAAGGGACATGTGCGCAAAAGCATACCAACAACATGACTCTGTTACATACGAGAATCTCTCAGAACCCCAATAAAAATATGCTTCTCTGTCTCTCAAAACCATGCAAATCAATATATATATATATATAGGGACTTTCCCTTCACTGCCCATGCATTCTCAAAATAAAAATAAATCGCATACTCAAAATAGCAATGCATGTGTACAAGGATAACTATAAAGCATGCAAGATTTCCTAATAATGGAATATCTTATAAATAGAATTTAATCTAGTCCTATTATTAGCTTAAACTCTTGATCTTCTCATGTATGCGATTTATAAATATTCCTTCATTTGCAAGTCTCCATGCTTTAATCCTTGGGTAATCCACACTCAATCTTATTTTTAGCCCATGTGCATAAAAACAACTAAGTCTCAAACTCTCTTTTGGTCACAAAACTATATGGCACTAATCTATCACACTCTCGTGCCTACTTACGCACCCCCTACTTTCACTTTAATATCATATGTGCCTTCAATACTTAGGCATTGTTTCACAAGCCCAACATAGAGCTGAAATCGAGTAGGTCCTAAACCATATTGTTTGAAGCACAATGGATTGAGGGGGTGAATCAATCCCTCAAAATTTTTAAAATTTTTTAAAATTAACTTGCATACACCTTTAACATTTAAACATGCATTAATGATATCTTAACAATAAACAACAACCATCCACAAGAGCATAATAATGAAGAATTACAAAAGAACACAAGATATAAGTGAGAAATGCTCAAAGGGAAGAAAACCATTGAAAACCTTTGTTGATATTACTCATAAAAAATTACTCAAGTGAATATTACACATCAAAAGATATTTATTTAGTGACACACCAGCCCAACAAGGAGAACCAACCCTTAAACAATTGTTGATATTACTCACAAGAAGAGACTTGCATGAATATGACAGACCTAATTTGACAAAGTTATCTCTAGGTATATATTCTTATGACATTTTACAATATTATAAAAAATATTATGAATATAGGTCATATTTCTAGAAGCACCACTATCTAGAATCCATTCGTTGTCATTAGAAGTTGAGAGGGCAGTGTAAAGAGAAATAGTTTGCTCAACATTGTTGGTCTCATTTTTAGCATGATTCTAATTTTTATTCTTATTCTTTTTAATTGTTGAAGTGCTTATTTTTAGCATTATTATGAGCCTTATTATCATTAGAATAACAATTAATAGCTTTATAACCAAATTTACCACATTTGATACACGTGCCATCAAACTTGACCTTAAAATTTTGATTATTTCTATTGTTCTTAGGATTTAGTTTAGATTTAAAGTTTGATTGCTTGTTAGAATTGTTATTATTATTATTTTTGAATAAATTCTGATTTTGGGAGAATAATGCTTGTGAGACATTCTCTTTTGAGTCAAAGTTATGCATGAATCTTTCTTATTGAATTAATAAATATGACAAGGTATCTAAATAAGGTAAATCAAATTCATTTTGATATTTAGAGTTCAAAATAGAAATGTAGTTTCTAAACTTTTCATGAATGTTAATCAAATAATAAAGTATAACAATTTATCTTGAAACAATTGACAATCACAACCATCTAATTGAGCCTTAATGTTCTTAATTTTTTCTAAGTAATTAATTATCTTTTCATCTCCTTTCATTGGAGTTATAAACAGTTCCATTATTAGCTTAATTATCCTAGAGAGGTGGCTACCCTCATGCATAGTTTGCAATTGATCTTGTACATCAACTGGAGATTCCATATGTCCAATATGCAACAAGAACTCATATTTGATACTTTGAAATAAGATGGACATATCCTTTTGGATTTTTGGTAGAAGATACCCAAGTTTTTAGGTGTAGCTTTTTCTCAAGTTGGTCATTTTTCAACTCCACTTACTAAATCCCATAACTTTCTAGCCATAAGGATAGCCTTAATCCTAATTCTCCAAATATTGTAATTAGTTCCATTTAAAATTTGATATTTATCCATGGAAAAACTATAAGAACTAGCCATTTTTAAAGGAAAACTTAGTAAAATTTTAAAAATAAAGTGTTAGGCAGGTTTTTAAAAGTTACAGAGATCCGTAATACAAAGGAAACAAACTACAGTGGATTAAAAATTAGATATAATAGCTTGTAACTTGATAAAAACACCCAAAAAAATTTCTAACACAAAAGATGGAGGAGTGTAGAACACAAATAACTAGTCGTGCAAGAGGACGTAAGGAACTAACAAAAAAATTGGCAGGTCGCAATACATTGGAATTTTCAAGAACTAGAGTTTCATGGATTTTTTTAAAATTTTAGTGATCCGTGGATAGGCGGACATGGAACAAGTTGTGAAACAAAGAGAACAGATTTTCGTGGGACAAATAAGAGGTCTATGGAACAAGGAATTCCCATGGAATAAGATAAACACACACATGTAGATATAGAGATTATTCAACTTAAGAAGAATCCTTGAAAAAGATATAGGGTGACTCAGGGACATCTGTGAAGCACAAAACATACACTGCTAAGGTATGAAATGTAATGTGCACAAATATACTGCAAGTCCAATATCATGACCCATGGAACAAAAAAATCCACATAACAAGGAAATACAAGCCAAAAAAGACCAAGGAAAGTCACATAACTCTTGAGAATCATGCGTAGGCTAAGAAAAGATGTGCAAGTGAGAAAAGATATGCAATAAGAAAAATAATGAGCAATCCTAAAAATTTGTGATAGGATTATAAAAGCCTTAGGAAGCAACAAAACACTTAAACAAATCTAAAGAAGGCTACAAATGACTAAAAGGGCATGAGATATTCAAATACATCACACAAAAATTATACAACGGCTATAAAAAGTGTGAAACATTCAAATAAGTAACGAAATACCTAATTCAAGTGAAAAGTGGCTATGGATCATAAAAAACAAACATAATTATTTATAATCAATGACAACTTAGATTATGATCAATCACACTAATCTAGAGCATCCAAACATGCTGCATTTATCTTAAAACATATGAATTATGGTATGTGCACCTGATGAACTTGAAGAAATCCCTGAAGAAGGATAGGGTTTTGAAGATTTTGAAAACCTTCAACTTTATATGCACCTACAATTCACAAACAACCAGATCTATCCTGCACAAGCATAAACAGAAGCTCTGATACCATGTTAGGAAATTTAAGGGATATATAATGTTGTAAATTATAGATCCACAATATAGATTGCTAAATATTATAGTTTATGAAGTACATTAACTAAACACATAGATTCAAATGTTTATATTGCAGATTATAGTATGTGAACAAAATAAAACTAAAACTAAATAAATACAATGACACAAGATATAAGTGGGAAAATCATGGAAGGTAAAAAACATTGAAAAATACTCATCTTTATTGAGGATAACTTTCACCCATCACTCCCATTATTTCTCTATTAGCTTGCTCATATAGCTCGCATAAATGTTACCATCAACTCATGTAAATGATCTCTAATGAGATCACCTTGTTATAGACAAGGTGGGTGGTCACGATCCACTCTAAAATATGACACATTTTAGGGTCTATCATGCTTATATTTTAAATATAAGCTATAAGGTTGCAATGCAAAAGCATCATTTCCCTTATTGGGTTTCATAGTTTAATAAAGGGAATCAAGTTTAAGTAGATAAGCAATCTCCCGATTGAATTTTCTATAGTAAAGACTTATAAGAATGAGATTTGGTGTGAAATCATTCCAATGGATGCATGATGTGTTTTGTTGGGGATACCATGCAAAATTGATAGAAAGGTAATTCTTGATGGGGAAAGAATACCCATGACTTATTGAAAGATGGGGTAAAAGTGATTTTTTTGCCACTTAAAGAAGAAAAATAAATAGAGAGCATGTTGTCCACAAATGATTTTATCATAGAGATGAAGATGACAAGATTTTGTTATACATTAATGGTAAAGAAAAAATAAGCAGAGGAGGCATGAAGTGCCCACATTTTTATAGCCTCAGTTATTTGTTGTTCTCTTTACTCATAGACATGTTTTGATAGGGATTTGATATATTTTGGACATTATGTTAGGATATTTGACCTCCTTAGACATGTATGGATATTTGGGCATATAACGCCACTTTGACTTGATTACTATGTTGAAACCTTATCTTATGATGTTACGGATACTAACTGATATGATGTTGTTTGGACCTTATTTATATATGATGGATACTCAGTTTAGTTGCATGTTTGGATTTTATGGATGTATGTCACTTTTATTTATCGTTATGGCTAACTCATGGTAAATTGTGTATAATTATGCATGTTGTCGCATTTTCGATTCCAGGATGATGATATGCTAGCATAGAATTCATTGATCGCTTATTGAGTAGTTGATTTACATTGTATCGGACATGTGCATTTAATGTGTGCAATGAGTGTGCAGGTGACAGGTCACAGGAGAACATGGGATTCAGGGCAGCTACACAATTTTGCACAAGCGGCCCATGGGGCTAAGTCCTAACCATGTTTATTGTATGAGGCCTTAGTATTAGCTTTCATTATTTTGGGCACCATGAGTGACCCTCATTTGTAATGTAGTATGTCATGTAATATTAATCTTGTTTAGGATGTTTAGTTGCTTTGTAAACTTGATTTGGGGACTTAATGGTCCCCACTTGCATTAAGTTTTGAGTTTGGGTAATGATGTATTTAATTAGAGGGGATTAGGGTCACATGTGAACCCTTGGGTGGGCCCCACATCCTCTACACTTGTGCCCAAATGTGTCAAACCCGAAATTTGTCTATTTTAGGCATTTTAAGTGACCCCTTTTAAGTTTGGGAGTTCACTTAGCATGAAAATAAGCCCTTGGACCCTACCTAATAGGTAGGGGGCTTAATTTCAAGGCATAGAGGGATTTTCCCTCCCATTTTTCCTCTCTTTGGTCACCATCCATGTAAGATGGATTGGTATGTGTGTTTGTTAAAAGTTACACAAGTTTGTTTGTTTTTCATTTTGGGTAATTTGGGAGAAGGGTGTTAAAAGCTATTTTATCTTTTCTCTCTTTTATTTTGAGAATCTTTGACCTTGAGGGAAGAGAGGGGTGACACATGTCACCCCTCATTTGTGAGGATATTTGTTATCTTTTCTTCAAATTCTCCCTCATGGGGAAAGAAGAGAACTTTTTTTGGAGCTTTTGCTTGGAGGCTTGGTGATTTTGGAGCTAGAGCTTGCTTGGATAAGGAAGAGGAAAAGCTAGAGTATTGGAGAGATTTTGGAGGTAGGCTCCTTGAGCTCATTTTATGTTTTATATTATGTTATATCTTAGTCTTGTTTTGTTTAAAATGTGTGTTGTTTCTTGTGTGTATGCTTTGTGTTGCTTTATTTTTTTTTTTCTCCATCCATCATATGGCATGATGGATTTTGGAGTTTATGGGGGAAGAGAGAGGGATTTTCCCTCTCAAACCTCATGGCTTGATGGACAAGCCATGTAGGTTTTTTTTACTCCCCTCATATGGTTTGAGGTGGGGAAGGTGGTTCATATGGTTTGAACCCCCTTCCCCATTCTTGTT
The DNA here is from genome assembly GCA_018340775.1 of Taxus wallichiana var. yunnanensis. NCBI lineage: Eukaryota > Viridiplantae > Streptophyta > Pinopsida > Cupressales > Taxaceae > Taxus > Taxus wallichiana. Next base: position 849,876,920 of record CM031243.1, read on the forward strand.
GAGGAAACCCAATGGGTTTGAAAATCCTCCCAAGAAGGATTTTGGTGAATGGGTGGAGAAATAAGGAGGGTTTGATGACTTTGGAGGAATAAGGAGGTTGTGAAGGTTATTGTTTATGTGCATCCAATGTTGGATACACTTTTGGCACTTGGAGATCTTTTCTTCTCTTCCCCATTTTGGAGGTAGAATATGGTTTCTCCTCCTTTCCTTCTTTGCAAAATTTGGTGTTTTTCTTAGTATTTGTCTTGTCTTATATGTGAAAATAATGTTGGATTGTCTCCCTTAATCTTGTGTAAATTTTGTGGAAGCTAGTCCTCTCTCCCATGGGCTTGGGGGAGGCTAGCATGTCTTCCAACCTTGGAAAGACATGTAATGATGCCTAAAGGTTGGGTGGTTAAACAAGCTCTTTCTCCTTGTGTTGGTTTTGGAAGCATTCAAAATTTGAGCTCAAGTGGAAGATAGTTGGAGTTACTTGTCATCTTGGCTTCTCATTGTCTTCTTCATCTTTTTGTGAACATCACTCTCATTGCAACTTTATGAATATGGCTATGTGGAAACTTTCATTACCTTGTAAACTCCTCCTTGTATTTAGTATTACTTGTAACTTGAGTCACATTTTATTGTGCAATTTTTCCTTCAATCTTGCAAAGAGACTTGTAATGAGGTTGCTTGAGTATTTCACATAATTTGGGAACATGTTGGGTTGGTGTGCTTAAGCCATTGAATAATAAACCTTGTAAAAGAGTTATTTATTTGAACATGTATTGATTAGTAAACTCAATTTTCGAAGGAAAATAAGTTTATTGAAGGCATGTCTCTTCAAGAGAAAATATATTACTTATTATAGATCTCACTTGTGTGAAAATATGAAAACCTTTAATTCGCATTGCATTTGAAAGGAAGTTAGTTCAAAATGGAGCTTATGGGTTCATTGTATGAGAATATTAGTCTTCTTGCTCTACCAATCCTTGTAAATTTTTAGACATATTTCAAACTTCTTCTCTTGTATCAACATACCTTATAATATGCTTTTCTCTTCACATAATGGAATGAATCATTTTGGTTTAATATTGTCACCAATAAAATACATATATCATTTGCATGGTTCACATAGTTTGAAAACCAGATTTTATTTCTCACATCTTGTAATTATTTTCAATCCTATAACCTATGATATAGTTATGTTGAAATGTATTTCTTATAGTAGTAAATGTAAACATAACTATGATGAATTTCTAAGAACTTGTTCATTATTTTATCTATAATAATTCAACAAATAACTCATTATTCTTTTTAAAACGAATCCTCTCATATAAAATATTATATTTATATATTTGCATATACAAATATAGAAATATAATACACATCAGTTAATTACAAAACTAAATAATATCAAATATATTACAAATAATATAAAAGGTGGTATCCTTTATATATATATATATATATGGAATAATCTATTAATAAATGAAAATTAATAATTATAAAATAATAAATAAACAAAAAAAAAAAATTTGGGGAGGGCCGAACCCCTCCCCACACCTCGCTAGAAACTCCACGTTGCCACACCCCCCTTCCACGCTGCCCTTTCCCCACCGCCGAGACATGCCGCCTCCCACTACTTCCCTCTCCTTCCACAGATCGCTCAACCCCCCCCCCCCCCACACATTGCCACCACTCCCAAACCCTATCGCCTTCCCTTCCACATCGTCCCCATCTCCATAGCTCTCGCCTTGGTAAATAAAACCCGCGGATCTCACCTTTCCCACCACCGAAAACCTTAACCCTTCAACCGCCGCATACCACACACTCCCATATGTGGATTTTTGAGCTCCTATGCTAGTTTGAGATTGGGTTTCCTCTCCTTATGCAAAGATAAATATATATATCCTCTTATTCGTACACACACACACACACACACACACACACACACACACACACACACACACACACACACACACACACACACACACACATAGCTTTTCCCATCTCAGTAGATCCCAACTTTCATAGCTCCTCCTTCCACTTGCACAAGAAGAAACAAAAATAAAACCAAAATGAGAAAAGAATAGAAAGGAAAGAACATAAGGATGTTTAGGGAATCCTTAGGGAAAAATAAGATCAAGGGTTGAGAGCTCTTTGATCCTAGAGTCCACAATTTACCCTACTCACTTTAGGGTCATGGGTGTATTTTTTTTTAAATGCGAATGGAATTTAAAGTATAGTATGTGTGTGTTGGTAAATAAAATAAAAGGGGAGATCTAAACAATTTAAAAGGGGGTGTAGACTCTTGTTAGGGTGTCCTTAGTAAAATGAACAAAAATTAAATAAATAAAATTGTTTTGGGCTAAGAATTAAGTAATTGGGTAAATCAATTTAGCTTAAAATAAATAATAATGGAAATCGGGTTTGTATTGTCAATATTTACTTTCAAAAAAAAATTAGCCCAAAATTTTAGTAACTTTTGGTGTGTTTCCGTTGTCCTGAGGCGAGACATTACATTTGTTATCATAGTGAGGTTTGCACATGCAGACTCTTTGGGTAAAACTTTTAAATATTTAATTAATACTTTAATAACATTAAAACTAAAACACTTAAAACATTTCTGCTAACATTATAATTTAATAACCATTTTTCGTACCTCATTCACAGGATGGCACCCAAGAGGTGATGATCGGTTAGGGGCTTGGGACATATTTCACCTACGCCCGAACCGCATGCACCCGAATTAGAGCCTTAGATCTTAGAGACTCTTCAACAGTTGATCGGTGTTGTGTAGCAACGCTTTCCACCACCGCGGGAGGTGAGAGAGGAGGACATCCATTTAGGAGAGGAGGAGCCGATAGGTGAGAACACACATTCGAGCCACCGAGAGCACGATACCCCTAGGTGGGAGAGGTCACATAGCCCTTCCATTCACCACGAGAGGGTGGCCTTGTACCGTCATAGCCACTCACATAGCTTAGAGGGGCCATTTGAAGATAGATGAACCCTTTCACCTATTGGACCCCATGCTAGATCATGACACATGCAGGTGTGTGATTAGGGATCTTCTTCGCTTGTAACCACCTACATACACCAGCTCTACAGATGGCTTTGGGGCTGAGTCATGGCTCCTTAGCCTAGATAGCTGCTTTGGCTTGCACTCTTATGAGAGCAATGTCAAAGCCAGGTTTTCCATACACCTCCTCCGTGATGCAACATGCATTTGGTGGAGGAATGAGGAGTGAAAGCTCCATTTGACTCAAGAGACAGTGACTTGGGAGTTGTTCGAGGAGCGATTCAGGGCTCGCTATATGTCAGAGCATTTCATATAGAAGAGGATTGACAAGTTTCATGACTTACGACAAGGCTCTGGCACAGTGGCTCAGTATGAGAGCATGTTCTTGGATCTTCTACGACTGTGTGGACTACCTGTAAGATGAAAAATTATAGGTAAATAGGTTTATTCGGGGCTTGAATGCAAACATAACAGAGTAGTTAGGATGCTATCTCCTCCCACACTTGAGAAGGCCATTGAGAAGGCCTACTTAGCCGAGGAGAACAAGACCAGGGCACAGGAGCACCGAGATAGAAACAAGAGAAAGTTTCAAGATAGGATGTAGGCCTTTCAGAGTCAGAGGACATGGGGTACATCACCACCCCTAGAGGAGGATTTTGGCCTCCACCAACAGCTTTAAGGGCTCCACCGTATCCACAGCAGCAGACACATCATCATGGCCACCAACAAAAAAAGGCTAGATAGACTCAGAGCTTTCGAAGGGTGGTACTAGAGGAGGTTTTGGTGGAGCCAGGGATAGGAGATAGGGTACTCAGTAGGTACAACCAGCTCGCACGCAGCAGTCTGCTAGGGTTGGGCTGGCAGGATCAGTTCACCAGAGTACAGAGGGACCCCATCTCAGAGAGGTATAGGAGGATGTTTTATTTGTGGGTCCCCTGATCATTATGTGCGTATGTGTCCATATAAACCCGCTACCATGGATATGCAAAGAGCTCCTAGATCCAAGTAGATGGTGGGTGACGTAGGACGCACCCATCATGTATATGCAATGGTTGACAACTGCCAGGATGAGCATCAGGAGATTGTTATTGAGACGATAAGTACTATCAGGGGTATTTCTGTCTCAGTAATCTTTGATTCAGGTGCTTCAGATTCTTTTATATCTCCTCCTGTAGTGGACTAGTGTGGGCTAGTGGTGGCTAGGCAACCAGATAGTTGGTAGGTTGAGTTGGCCTCTAGGGCCAAACTCACCATGGACTCGTATGTGGAGAGTTGCGTACTTGATTTGGGAGTCTTCTCCACTACACTTGACCTCTGAGTTATTCCTCTAGGATCCTATCAGGTAGTTTTGGGCATGGATTGGCTCGAGGCTCATCGGGCTAAGGTAGATTACAGAATAAGGTCATTGAGCATTAAGATGATCTTGGGAGTGTAGTTTTTATATCAGGGATGTAGAGGCCTATCTCTTTGCGCATGATCTCAACTAAGCAACTCAAGCGGAGCATGCGTAAAGGTTGTCAGTTGTTTTCTATCACCATCAGTGATCAATCAGAGAGCACTCTAGAGCATTCACCCTTAGATGATCATGCAGTTTTGAGGGAGTATGCAGATGTGTTTCTAGGTGAGCTTCCATGGTTACCACCCCATAGAGAGGTGGATTTCACCATTGATTTAGTGCCGGATCCGCACTAGTTTCTAGGGCACCCTATCGGATGATGACTCTAGAGCTTCATGAGCTCAAGATTCAGTTAGAGGAGTTGTTGGAGAAGGGTCTCATTCGTCCTAGTGTATCTCCTTGGGAGTGCTAGTCATATTTGTGAAGAAGAAGGATGGTTCTCTCAGCTTTGTGTAGACTTTAGATAGCTCAACAAAGTCACAATAAAGAACCGTTATCCACTTCCTAGGATTGATGACTTGTTTGATCAGATGCGGGGAGCTAGAGTGTTCTCCAAAATTGATCTCAAGTCAGGGTATCATTAGTTGCATATCAGATGCACGAAATTCATAAGACAACTTTTGCACATGTTATGGGCATTATGAGTTCACCGTTGTTCCATTTGGTTTGACTAATGCCCTAGTTGTCTTCATGAGCCTCATGAATGGAGTATTCAGACCTTTCTGGATCACTTTGTCTTAGTGTTCCTAGATGATATATTGATATATTCTCATTCTGAGGAGGAACACGAGGAGCATTTGAGATAGGTACTACAGGTTTTGAGAGAGCAGAAGTTGTATGGGAACTTGGAAAAATGTAGCTTCTTTCAGATAGAGATTCAGTACTTGGGTCACATCATATCAGGAGAGGGTATCTCAATAGATCCCTCTAAGATACAAGCTATCATGGATTGGCCAACACCCACGTCAGTCACTAAGGTGAGGATTTTTATGGGTTTAGCAGGTTACTACCACAGGTTTGTTTAGGATTTCTCTAGGATTTCTCACCCTATTACTTCTCTTCAGAGAAAAGGGAAGAAGTTTGATTGGTCAGAAAAGTGTGAGCAGCCTTTCAATTTCTTAAGGAAAGGTTAACCACGGTGCCCATCTTAGCAGTTCCAGACCCTACAGAGGACTTTTTGTTTGTATTGATGCATCACTAGAGGGTTTGGGAGAAGTTCTTATGCAGGAGTGCCGGGTTATTGCCTTTGAGTCACGTAAGCTCAAAGACTAAGAACTTAATTATCCTACACATGACTTGGAGCTTCCAGCATTGTCCATGCACTTGTGCATTGGCATCATTTCCTTTTGGGTAGACCTTTCATTTTGAGGACGACCACCACCATAGTTTGTAACATATCTTCTCACAACCAAACCTCAACGCTTGACAATGGCGTTGGATGGAGTTCCTATGTGAGTACGACATGGAAGTGCAATATATCAAAGGAAAGGAAAATGTCATTGCAGATGCACTTAGTAGGTGATGACATGTGCTTGCATCTTTGACCTTGCAGTTAGATTTGAGAGGTAGAATTCTTGAGCATCTTCTAGAGGATAGGTTTTATGAGGGTGCTAGATAGATGTTGGAGTCACAGGGTTCTTTAGAGGGAAGATATTCAGGGTGCATTTTAGAGACAAATGGTTTACTCCAGATTCCATAGGCACATCTATATGCCTAATTCAGGTGATCTGCATAGCTTCATCCTTATAGAGGCTCATCGAGCCCCATATGCAGCACATCCAGAGTGAAGAAAATGCATGCCATATGAGGGAGTTATATTATTGGCCAGTTCTTCGATGAGACATAGCATATTTTTTGCATGTTGCCTTGAGTGTCAGAGGGTCAAGGTAGAGCATTCTCATCCCACAAGACTCTTACATCCTCATGATATTCCAGAGTGGAAATGGGATGTGATCTCCATGGATTTCATAGTCGGACTCCCTATGTCTTCTTATCATCATGATGTCATTATGGTCACCATGGATAAGTTGACCAAGGTTGTACATTTCTCGCCAACCAAGGTCACCTATAATGCATGCCAGCCATCACCAAAGTATTTATGGAGGACATTGTCAGGTTGCATGGGATTCCAAAGACCATCATCAATGATAGGGATACCATTTACACTTTAGTTTTCTGGACTTCCTTTCAGGCCGCTTTGGGTACTCAGATTAATTTCAGCTCAGCATATCATCCAGAGACAGATGGATAGACAAAGAGGGTTAATCAGGTATTGGAGGACATGTTGAGGATGTATGTGATGGACCAATAGAGAAAAAGTGGGAAGATTATCTTCATTTAGTTGAGTTTGCATACAACAAATAGCTATCATAGTTCCATTGGTATGGCTCCCTACTAGGCTTTGTATGGTCGACCTTGCAAGACACCTCTGAGTTGGGATAGACTAGATGATAAGATTATTCTGGGACCAACTTATCTTCAGGACTTAGAACAATAGGTTGTTATGATTAGACAACGTCTTGAGAAGGCTAGAGCATGCCAAAAGGTGTATGTAGACACCAAGAGGATTGATCGTCACTTCGTAGTGGGTGACAAATTCTTCTTGAGAGTTCATCCACATAAGAGTCCAATCCACTATGGAAAGGGTTCTAATCTATCACCTCGTTTTGTGGGGCCTTTTGATATTTTAGAGGTCATCGGTCCAATTTCCTATCACCTAACTTTTCCACCACGCCTTACATGGGCCCACGATGTATTTCATGTTTCGTACTTCAGATATGTACATGATGTTTCTCATGTTCTGGATTGGTCGGCATTATAAGTAGAGGACGGAGGATAGTGGAGACTGGAGCCCATACGCATACTGGAGCACCGGAGGTTGGCCCTTCGGGGTCGAGACTTGGACCAGGTTAGAGTGCAGTGGGACATATGATGAGACAATAGCTACCTGGGAGGATGCTACACCCTTGAGGGCTAGATATCCCTATCTCTTTTAGTGACTTCCAGGAGGAAGTCTAATTTTAGGAGAGGGGATGTAGTGCCCACATTTTTATAGCCTCAATTATTTGTTGTTCTCTTTACTCATAGACATGTTTTGATAGGGATTTGATATATTTTGGACATTATGTTAGGATATTTGACCTCCTTAGACATGTATGGAGATTTGGGCATATAGCGCCAATTTGACTTGATTACTATGTTGACACCTTATCTTATGATGTTACAGATACTAACTGATATGATGTTGTTTGGACCTTATTTATATATGATGGATACTCAATTTAGTTGCATGTTTGGATTTTATGGATGTATGTCACTTTTATTTATCGTTATGGCTAACTCATGGTAAATTGTGTATAATTATGCATGTTGTCACATTTTCGATTCCAGGATGATGATATGCTAGCATAGAATTCATTGATCGCTTATTGAGTAGTTGATTTACATTGTATCGAAAGTGCGTTTAATGTGTGCAATGAGTGTGCAGGTGACAAGTCACAGGAGAACGTGGGATTCAGGGAAGCTACACAATTTTGCACAAGCAGCCCGGGCTAAGTCCTAACCATGTTTATTGTATGAGGCCTTAGTATTAGCTTTCATTATTTCGGGCACCATGAGTGACCCTCATTTATAATGTAGTATGTCATGTAATATTAATCTTGTTTAGGATGTTTAGTTTCTTTGTAAACTTGATTTGGGGACTTAATGGTCCCACTTGCATTAAGTTTTGAGTTTGGGTAATGATGTATTTAATTAGAGGGGATTAGGGTCACATGTGAACCCTTGGGTGGGCCCCACATCCTCTACACTTGTGCCCAAATGTGCCAAACCCGAAATTTGGCTATTTTAGGCATTTTAAGTGACCCCTTTTAAGTTTGGGAGTTCACTTAGCATGAAAATAGGCCCTTGGACCCTACCTAATAGGTAGGGGGCTTAATTTCAAGGCATAGAGGGAGTTTCCCTCCCATTTTGCCTCTCTTTGGTCACCATCCATGTAAGATGGATTGGTATGTGTGTTTGTTAAAAGTTGCACAAGTTTGTTTTGTTTTTCATTTTGGGTAATTTGGGAGAAGGGTGTTAAAATATATTTTATCTTTTCTCTCTTTTATTTTGAGAATCTTTGACCTTGAGGGAAGAGAGGGGTGACACATGTCACCCCCTCATTTGTGAGGATATTTGTTGGCTTCTCTTCAAATTCTCCCTCATGGGGAAAGAAGAGAACTTTTTTTTGGAGCTTTTGCTTGGAGGCTTGGTGATTTTGGAGCTAGAGCTTGCTTGGATAAGGAAGAGGAAAAGCTAGAGTATTGGAGAGATTTTGGAGGTAGGCTCCTTGAGCTCATTTTATGTTTTATATTATGTTAGATCTTAGTCTTGTTTTTTTAAAATGTGTGTGTTGTTTCTTGTGTGTATGCTTTGTGTTGCTTTATTTTTTTCTCCATCCATCATATGGCATGATGGATTTTGGAGTTTATGGGGGAAGAGAGAGGGATTTTCCCTCTCAAACCTCATGGCTTGATGGAAAGCCATGTAGGTTCTTTTTTTACTCCCCTCATATGGTTTGAGGTGGGGAAGGTGGTTCATATGGTTTGAAACCCTTTCCACATTCTTGTTGAGGAAACCCAATGGGTTTGAAAATCCTCCCAAGAAGGATTTTGGTGAATGGGTGGAGAAATAAGGAGGGTGTGATGACTTTGGAGGAATAAGGAGGTTGTGAAGGTTATTGTTTATGTGCATCCAATGTTGGCTACACTTTTGGCACTTGGAGATCTTTTCTTCTCTTCCCCATTTTGGAGGTAGAATATGGTTTCTCCTCATTTCCTTGCAAAATTTGGTTTTTTTCTTAGTATTTGTCTTGTCTTATATGTGAAAATAATGTTGGATTGTCTCCCTTAATCTTGTGTAAATTTGTGGAAGCTAGTCCTCTCTCCCATGGGCTTGGGGGAGGCTAGCATGTCTTCCAACCTTGGAAAGGCATGTAATGATGCCTAAAGGTTGGGTGGTTAAAAAGCTCCTTCTCCTTGTGTTGGTTCTTGGAAACATTCGAAGTTTGAGCTCAAGTGGAAGATAGTTGGAGTTACTTGTCATCTTGGCTTCTCATTGTCTTCTTCATCTTTTTGTGAACATCACTTTTAATTATTCAATAAGAAAGATGTACATATAGGAGAAGGGAAGTGCAACTACTACCTAAATCGGTGGTGAAGAACTCCCACTAACATAAGTTAACTCAAAAGACTAGTAAGCTAACTTCACATAACCTTGAGAAGCTAACTCAACACAACTTAGTAAGCTAACTCCACATAACTAGTACACCTAAATATTGTCTAACCCAACAAGTGTTCAGGGCTAACACAAGTGTAAGAATTATCCTAATAAATAAATAAAAGGATAAATAATAACCTACGACACTAACACCCTCCCATAATTTTAGCTTAGGTAGGTGAAAAATAACTCAAGGTGGGTCCCGCATATAAGGCCTTATAAGGTACCCATTTGCATATACAACAATCGGGAAAAATGGACACATCGCAATTACCCAAAACCAAATAATAACAAAGTAGAGAGCAAAATCTAAAAGGTGCTATCAAGATATCCTCGTAAGCTTGACTCCAAAACTGTGTGTGTGTGTGTGTGTGAAGTGTGGTGCACAATGTGTGTCTGTGTGTGTGTATAGTGTAATATCCACCGCTGATCATATATAACTCAAAAACAACGACATATATATATACATATATAGCTCCATGCAAGGAGATATATGGAGTGATGTCGAAAAGTGAAAAAACACCAAACATAATTTGATCAATCATAAAATAGGAGTGCCACGATCCAAGAAAAAACCAAGGTATCAAGGGTAAGGGCACAAAACCCGAAGAAGTAGTATCAACACCACACCCTCCCATGTTGCCGTAGAATGGGTAGAGTAACACCACAAATCTGTATGAGTTGTCAAAATCAACTACTCGAACACCGACAAATAACACTCCATGGGCTCCACCGTAAATAAACCCACGCTCCCTTCCCAAAAGAGAGATCACAACATGCCAAAAAATTGTCGAAAATACAGATCCGAAATATCTCAACAAACAAGAGAGATATAAATGTATACACCCATGATACAAGAATGCAATACCAATAAAATTTTCGACGTCCTTCCACCTGCTCAAAAATAAAAAAAATGCATCCACAAGTGATCACAACACCCTCCCGAATTTGGCACTTTATAATTGAGTGCATGTAAATATTACAATGAGTAAAAGTACCTTTTATAATTGAAATATGTGTATAAAAATCTCGCCAATGTGTAGATCTTGAAAAATATACACAATTTCAAAACAAATATCACCTTAATCCTAAATACAGATCAAAAGTTATGAGCTCTGAAGGTTTTAAGTATTAAAATAATATTTTAATGTTGATCTTATTTTCAAAAGGTACACGTGACACCCAAATGTCCAAAGGGTAAAAGAGTGCATCCACACGATACAAAGCCCTACATCCAAAGGATAAAAAATATACGCCCAAAATTTTCAATGTCCTAGAGAGGTAAAAGAGTTGCATCCTAAGGTACAGTTTTTATCCACATGGATAAAAGAATCACCCACCAATTCAGGGTACATATCTGAGACCAACATGGATAAAAGATCGCATCCAAAAGCATTAGAAATATCCAGACGGTAAAGATGCATCCCGGAAGGTACACGCTTTATCCAATGGATAAAAGAATGCACCGATAAAATTACCATCGAATATATAGATTTACTATGCAGGGTATAAAAATCAAAATTTGATCCATTGGATAAAAATATCGCATCCAAAACCAAAATATCCAGAGGATAAAAGATCGCATCCTAGGAAGGTACACGCTTATCTATCTAATGGATAAAAGAATGCACCAGTATTAGTATTTGTGTATCTACACGTGACACCCAAATGTCCAAAGGGTAAAAGAGTGCATCTACATGATATATGGATTGTGACCAAAGGATAAAAGCCTGCACCCAAAACTGAAATATCCAAAGGGTAAAAATGTTGCATCCGGAAGGTACACAAAATTTTATCCAATGGATAAAAAATGCACCTGAATAACCTATAGATCTCGTAACAAAATAAGATTTGACTGCATTTTAAAACATGGTCAAGTTTACAAAATTTCATTCTAGGGTTTTGGAACCTTTCAAATCCAATGGCGCACTCTGTTTGCATAAAAATGCATGCTTTCAATTATTAAAGAAAAGTGCTTTGACAAAATCCGAATACATGAAAAAAATAAACTCTTGGTTGCAGAAAGATAAAAACTTACAGATGGATTTCTACATCATCTATAGCTCGATACCATGAAAGGAACGATAAGTATATTATTCCAAGTCGTGATCTCGTGATGATAATAGCACACCACATTAGATTTGCAAAGACAAAAGAGCTAAATTACCATATATGGAAATCCATCATAATCCATAATGCTCAATACATTACAATAGGTTTCATGACTTTAATTATTCAATAAGAAAGATGTACATATTTGAGGAGGAGGGCCTTAAGTGCAACTACTACCTAAATGGTTAGGTAGAAGAACTCCCACTAATGATCTTGAAGTTGGGAAGTTAACTCAAAAGACTAGTAAGATAACTTCATATAAAGAGAAGCTAACTTATGTACACATTTAGTAAGCTAACTCCACACAACTAGTACACCTAAGGAAGCTAACCCAACAAGTGTAGAGGCTAACACAAGTGTAAAATTATCCTAATAAATAAATAAAAGGATAAATAATAACCTACACTAAAAGTAAACTTTCATTACCTCCAGTAAACTCCTCCTTCTTGTATTTAGTATTACTTGAATTGAGTCACATTTTCTTGTGCAATCTTCCTTCAATCTTGCAAAGAGGCTTGTAATGAGGTTTCTTGAGTATTTCATATAGTTTGGAAACATGTTGGGTTGGTGTGCTTAAGCCATTGAAAAAAGAAACTTTGTAAAAGAGTTATTTATTTGAACATGTATTGATTTGTAAACTCCATTTCCTCAAGGAAAAGTTGTTTATTAAGGCATGTCTCTTGAGAAAATATATTACTTATTGGAGATCTCAATTGTGTGAAAATATGAAAACTTTTAATTCACATTGCATCAACGAAAGGAATTTAGTTCAATATGGAGCGTGTGGGTTCATATTTATGGTAGAATATTAGTCTTCTTGCTCTACCAATCCTTGTAAAATTTTAAACATATTTCAAACTTCTTCTCTTGTATCAACATACCTTATAATATGCTTTTCTCTTCACATAATGGAATGAATCATTTTGGTTTAATATTGTCAAATGAGTAAAAAACTACTACATGTATCGTTACATGGTTCACATAGTTTGAAAACTAGATTTTATTTCTCACATCTTGTAATTATTTTCAATCCTATAACCTATGATATAGTTATGTTGAAATGTATTTCTTGACAATAATAAAAAATGTAAACATAACTATGATGAATTTTAAAGAAATTGTTCATTATTTTATCTATAATAATTCACTAAATAACTCATTATTCTTTTTTTAAAAGATAAATGAATCATCTCATATAAAAATATTATATTTATATATTTGCATTTATGGGAATATAGAAATATAATACACATCGATTAATTACAACACTACATAATACCAAAATATCTTACAAATAATATAAAAGGTGGTATTCTTTATATATATATATATATATATAAGATATATATATATATATATTGTGATAATCTATTAATAAATGAAAAGTAATAATTATAAAATAATAAATAAACAAAAAAGAGAAGACAAATTTGGGAGGGCCTTGAAAACCCTCCCCAACACCAATCAGAGAAAATTCATTTAAAAGAAACTCAACCACACCCCCCTTCCATGCTGGCCATTCCCTAAACCGAATCGACACTCCATTTTTTTGAAACCTCCACCACTTCCCTCTCCGAGTTAACTTCCCATAACCATTTAAAAAATACATAGAGGATGAAAGCACCACTCCCAAACCCCATCAACTTCCCTTCCACGTCATCCCCATCTCCATAGCTCTCGCCCTAATAAATAAAAAACCATGGATCTCACCTTCCCCACCAGAATGAAAACCTTAACCCTTCTAAAAATAGCCACCACCTAGTACACTTTCTATATATAATCAAATTTTTGAGCTCCCTTTAATGCTAGTTTGAGATATGGGTTTCCTTAATTATTTTACTCAGAGATAAATATATATCCTTTTATTCATATATATATATATATATATATATATATATATATATATATATAAGCTTTGCCCATCTCAATAGATCCCAACTTTCATAGCTCCTCCTTCCACCTACACAAGAAGAAACAAAATAAAACCAAAATAAGAAAAGAATAGAAAGGAAAAGAACATAAGGATGTTTAGGGCATCCTTAGGGAAAAATAAGATCAAGGGTTGAGATCTTTGATTCTAGAGTCCAAAATTTACCTTAATCACTTTAGGGTCATTACTGTATTTTTTTAAATGTGAATAGAATTTAAAGTAGAGTATGTGTGTGTGGGTAAATAAAATAAAAGGGGGAGATATAAATGATTTAAAAATGTAGACTATTGTTAGGAGTTTCATTAATAAATGAATAAAAATTTATAAATTAAATTGTTTTGGGCTAATATGATTAAGTAATTATAAATCAATTTAGCTTAAAATAAATAATAATGGGAATCGGTTTTCATAATTTAATTAATCATTATTTACTTTAAATAAAAAATACCCCAAAATTTTAGTAACTTTTGGTGTGTTTTTTTGAAAGGGACTATGTCCCAAAAGAAGGTGGGACATTACAAGAGACCTACATCGATTAAAGTACAACAAATCTACTAGAAGAATTTTCATATGTACTATCGAAGTGTTGTCATATGAGTTGCACCCAAGAGAGATAAGATATTTAACATCACATTGATTTAATTCCAAGATCATCCCTACCAAGTCAAGTTGCATATAGGATGAGACCAACATTTGATGAATAATTAAATAGACTTTAAGCATTACAGTTTATAAGTGCATATCATCCTCAAGATGGCAATGGGAAAACATAAGTTATGATCATAAACATAATAAATTTGTTGAAATTTATTGTTGGTGAGAAACCCAAACACAGTCCTCCTTCTTCATTTACCACTCGAAATCCAGGTTTTTAACCTACAATAGTTTAATGAATAGATCAATAGATAAGTCACCATTTCAAATTATCTATGGAAGAATTCTAATGATGTTATGGATTTGGTACTATTACTTATTTCACAAATGGTAAGTAATGATGTAGAAGCAATTATGAGGTATATTCAACAATTGTAGGAAAAGATAAAGAAGTTACAAAACAATAATAAAAAAATATAAGATGGTAACAAATATCACTAGAAGAAAAGAGCTATTCGAAAAAGAGGATATGGTGATTGTTTATTTGAGAAATGAGAGATTTCTCAAAGGAACATACACGCAAAATTTGCCTATAATAGTTCAATGAATAGATCAACAGATAAGTCACCATTTCAATTATCTATGGAAGAATTCCTAACGATGTTATGGATTTAATAGTACAACTACTTATTTCACAAAGGGTAAGTATTAATAATGCACATCGAAATTATAAGGTATAGTCAACAATTGCATAGGAAAGGATAAAGAAGTTACAAGTACAATAATAAAAAATATATAAGGTGGTACAAATATCACTAGAAGAAAAGAGCTATTCAAAAAAGAGGATGTGGTGATTGTTTATTTGAAAAATGAGAGAGTTTCTAAAATATTAACATACAAGCATCTTAAATACATTAGAAGATTAGCCATTGTAAGTTTTTGAAGAAGATAAATGAAGTTGCATATGAGGTAAATTTATCACACAATTTTGATTTTTTTAGTATTTTGTGTTTTAGATTTGTATGCATTTTATGGGGAGGATGATATAGTCGAAGACAATGAAAAATAACATATTGAAAGGAATATAAGGTAAATCTACCACACAATTTTGATATTTTTTCATTATTTAATGTTTTAGATCTCTATGCATTTTATGGGGAGGAGGATATAGAGGAAGAAAATGAAGAGGAAAAAATTCCAAGGAAGAAGAGGGAGAATGTGGCATTTGTTCTTATACAAAAAAATCAACACAATAAGTTTTAACAAATAATTAATACTGATGGGAAGGTTTATACATAAGAGAAGACATGGATTTCAAAATGGGAGCTAAAGAAACTTGATAAACACAAGCCACAACAATTCAATCATAGAAACTCGTAGGAGATGAGATCTTTTCAATCAAAGGGAAATAATGCAGATTTGGTGGCCTATCTTGTGAAAGCCCTAAATTTTGATCCAAGAATCGAAACTCCATTTTTTTAGAAAAAATCTCAAAAATATCTTGACATCATATTAAGAGTTAGCTTCTTATAACACATTTAAAAATACATAGAGGATGAAAGCATCTATCTAGAGCCCAAAATTTAGGTTTGAAGTTTTTTATTTTTTCGTAATATTGAAATTCTATCTTTGTAACTATTAACCAACTTTTAAAATAAATTAACATAAACACATGGATAATGTATGCACATTAATAAGGTCTAGAATGTTAAAGTTTAAACCTTCTAAAAATATCTATTCCTATAAATAGTATATTTTACTAATAAAAAAATATAATAAAATTTCAATCAAGATCTTTCTTTAATGTAATTGAATTAACAGAAAATATAGATAATTACTATAGATTTATTTAATTATTTTACTCATGACATAATTATATAGATATATTATAGAAACTACAAATATAAATTAATAATAAGATACACTATATATATATAAATTAAAATAAATATATTTATATAAGTATATATTACATAAATACATATGAGTAAATATTACACATTACAAACTAATAAATAATAAACACAAATACACACATTATTAATATTAATTCGATAGACTTCTATCATATCACATATAAAAAAAATTATAAATATATATATTACATAAATACACATTATATAAATTACTAGTAAATATTATACATTACAAATAAATATAAATACATATTACATAAATACACATATTATATAAATTACAAATAAATGTTATACATTACAAATAAATAAATAAATAAATAAATAAATAAATAACACATACTAATTATACATATTTTTATTTCACATATTTAAAAATTATAAATACATAGTGTATATATATATATATATATATATATATATATATATATATATATATATATATATATATATATATATATATATATATATATATATATATATATATATGTTTACCAAAAAAGAATAATTTAATATTAATTATAAATCTTAAATACATTACAAATAAATACAAATACATGTGTTATGCATAAATATTTCATAATTTAATTAATCATTATTATTAATTATACATATTTAATATATTATAAAAACATAATTAAAGGATATATATATATATATATATATATATATTTAAAATACATTGACGTTGGTCCATTGGTGAAGTTGCTTGGCTTTTAAAGAGCCAACCAAGGTTCCATTCTTGTCGTAGGAAAGGCCTAAAGATATCATAATAAGGGATGAGGTCGGGATCATGCCCCAGGGCGAATTTTTGGCAACGTATACCCTCCCTTAGTCCTTGACATCTAAGTCTAAGAATTATGTACACCTCACCCATGCAGACATGATGCTAACCTTCCTAAAAACAGGTTCAAACTATATATATATATATATATATTAGGTTCATTAATTAATATTTGTAATAAGTACCAAATATATTACAAATAAATTATAATAAATTACATTATTAAACAAATTAATAATATAAATCAATATTATGTATTTAATAATTTATACATACATACATACATACATATATATATATATATATATATATATATATATATATATATAGTTTCACAATTTGGAATTAATTATAATAAATTATTAAATAATAAACAAAAACTCAAGGTCTTGGGCTATTGGTGAGTTATAAGTAGTTTGTAATCACCAACAAAAGTTCCATTCCCATTGAGTTCATTGATGATTTCAATAAGTGGTCATGGGAACACCTTGAGGTAGGAGTCGATCTTCTCCATATTGACCAAGTGGAATATAGCGGGGCGCTCCGAATGCAGATTACTCGATGGAAATTAAGGACCCAAGCCCACCCCCATGTCCCACTTAGAGAAATTTCTCCTCCACCACTCCAGTTCATAGCTCTGGTATAATAAAAGTGTTTACCATCCAATTTTTTGCCGATGGGGTGGGAGTGGTGCGGTTAAGTCACACGGTTATGTGCTTTCTCACTCGTGTTCAAATCCCCTCGAAACAATCCTCTATGGGGTAGTTTCTCTATTGTTGTAACATCTCTTCTCCAATACAGTTCCAACATGTTAGTTTTTCACTTGCTACAGTGGTAGCATGTTGGTTCTTGCTTCACTTCAGTTCATGCTTCACTCGGTGCGGATGTTACATCTTCATTCCAGTTACATGGCTACTTCAACTGGGTTCTTCGTGTTGGTTCCCTTCATCATAACAAGGTTGTGGATCCTCTTAAAAATCCTCAAATGTACAAGGATGTGGGTCCTTTCATCATCCTTAAATTTACCCTCATTTCAAAAATAATAATAATAAACAAATATATATTAGATATAAATACTTCATAATTTTATCAACTATATGCATTTTACATAATATAAAATATTAATAAATAAATAATAATAAATACAAATACACATGTTATGTATAGATACTTTATAGGTTAATTAATTATACATGATTAATATATTATTATAAAAACATAATTAAGACAATTATTGGTAAGTGTATATATATAATTTTAAAAATTATGTACATAAAATTTATATACATTTATTACATAAATATTTAATTATATAACCAAAATATAGGTTAATTGATCAATATTAGTTATAAATAATAAAAGCAATCGTACGGGAGTGTACGATGGAAACACTCGAAGGGCATGGGGTGAAAATTTGAAAATTGAGGAAGGGAAAAAGAAGGAGAGGATGAGGGATGATTAAAAAGGGGTTTGAGGGAGGGAAAGGGAATTGTGGTTCTATATTTGTCTATATCTTGAACGCATAATTCATGTGAGTGTGAATTACATTTAAAGGGGACAAACTAAAAAATGGGGAAAATCCAAAATGTTTACAAGTAAAAATAATTTATGAAAGTAATCCAACCAAATCTAATGTAAATTTCAAATCACGCTTTGATTTATTTACTTGATGGGAAAAAATATTAACTACAATTATGAGAAGGCTGTCCACTCCAATTATTGTCTGCTCCCAACCTTTAATATGACTCTGTCAAGTAATAATAATTTTTCCTTTAACAATAATTTTTTTGTAGGGTGGTAGAAACAATTTTATTATGAAGAGACATATTATATTCAACTTAAGATGATAAACATATATTTAGAAACAATTATACACGATATATTTTTTGGAATTATAAATCATTAATACAATTTATATGTGTAATGATGGGTCATGTATGCCTTTGGACATAAAGGTTTGCTTGTCAAGATATCTAAAATATATAACTAAAATGAAATAATGCTAACAATGGGCAAACAAATAATTCAATTACCGTGTATGTTATAATATATATACGATTCCATTATATAGCTTTAACATTTATAATCATGTAACTCCCATGGACTTCTTTGAGGAGGAATGAAGATCATGAACTTCTTTCTCTTAAACACGCTTCTAACCTTACAAAAATACATTTATTCTCTGGAACTCCAATATTAGATCATTTCCCAACTCCAATTATAATTGGGCTTCCAATTACAATTGGGTACCATTTTTATTAATGAATGACCTCAATAGTGTTAGCATATGGATTTGCACGCATGCAAATGACATGCAACAAGGTGGGAACGAAGTCCCTCCTCGATGAAGGTGAGGCTTCTTATTGAAAACCAAAGCTGTATTTACATCTATACATTAACAATTGTATGTGGGGGTGTTTTGGAACAACAATGGAAAGAAAAGTGA
Source organism: Taxus wallichiana var. yunnanensis (assembly GCA_018340775.1). NCBI lineage: Eukaryota > Viridiplantae > Streptophyta > Pinopsida > Cupressales > Taxaceae > Taxus > Taxus wallichiana. The sequence goes on from CM031243.1 coordinate 849,896,358, forward strand.
ATGAAGGAGATGAAGTGGAAAGAAGGAAAGGAGTGGAATGGAAAGAACTAAAAGCACATACAAGAGTTAGGTAAAAACAAAGCCTAATGTTGCATGAAGAGGAACGATGAATAACTAACACAAATAAAACGAGTTCAAGTTAGCCAAACAAGAACATGTAAAAGGGAACACACATGAGCAAGTAGATAATAAGAGCTTGATCACCGTGTGAACTAGAACAACTGATTAATAATGTTGAAAATAAGATCAAAGATAATATTTGCATGCAAGATTCAAACACCTAACATCTAATGAACATAAGAACATCAAATGTTACAAGAGATAATGAATGAGACACAAAGTTCGTATTTCATTAACTCCAAAATGTTTTTCACAAAAGAACACAAAGTTTCTTCCTGAAACAAAGCTTGCACAAAAGTATTTTCTTCTCCTCTCTCAAAGTCACCCTTACAAATGAGCCCCTCACTTCCTTTTATAACCCAAAAGTTGGTTACAAAGTAGTTAGGGTTTTACATGATCATTAAATAAGGCACTTAAGTGACCTTTGAATTTTTCTAACCAACTTTATTAAAGACAACCCAAAAATAGAAATTACTTTAAAATAACCATTGTTTCCCAAATAACAACACCTTTTAAAATACACAATAATGACGAGTGCCTTATCCATTGAAATGGGGTCCGCCTATCTCAAACATATGAGAAATGGACTCTCCCACTTCGCTAGATACCAAGAAAATCAACTCCCTGCACCGTCAGTGAAATTAGGATCCGTTGCCTTTGCCAGTTGAAAGGATCTAAACCTTCCCAAATTTTCAAACATATTTTCTTCTTTTGGAGGTTCACTTGGTCAAGAATAGCCTCACAAAAGACCTCCGTAATTCAAGAATTCTACTTGGCATATCATTTAAATTAAAAAATTTAGATTGAGCATTCTCAAAAAAATTCGTCAATTTGATACACCACCCATGGAAACTAACGGGAAATTTTTGACGAGTGTACATGTCATTTAACAATTTTGAAAATTGTTCTTCATCTTGCTCAGATGAACACCTTTGATTATGCTCATTTACAAGGTTCTGAGGAATCTCAACCATGAATTCCTGGATCAAGGAGAGTGAAGCAAAGCTTCATTGCACATGCTGTCATAATGAATCATAGAATCCTCGAGAAGCATTTTTCTTGATTTGAGATGTAGACACCAAAGAAAACGTGTCCCCCGATGTTCAAATTCAAGAATTCCTTCAATAGCTAAAATTGAAGATTCCATACTCGTCATCTCTTGTAAGATGGGCAATATATCATCCAAATTTGATATAGCAGAAATAAAAGTTTCCTTGAAAGAAAGAATTGGATCTAAATATGCACTCGATATCTTAATGAAGCTTAACTGCAGTCTTGATCACTTCACGCCTAAACCACGAGAATCTTTGAAAGGAAATTTTTAGTGACATGGCCCAATGTGTTTATTTCTTTTGAAAATTGTTAGTCTCTTCATCTCGGGGCGCCACTACATCCAGGTGCTTGGGAAGGTGGTTGATATGGGATTTACCAAATGTTGAACATACTCCACCAATTGATTATTTTCGGCCTTGAGCCGAGAATTTTGAGACTTGTATTTCTCAAGTCTTTTTAGCAAGATGTCAATTGAGTCTCGAGCCATCACCATGTCACTTTCTAATGTAGATTTTCCAAGTCCTAGTATGGAAAATTCATAGTCACCGTAGGCGTCATAGCATTGCGCTCCTTATTCACTTGTGGAATGGCAAGGTCTGCAAACTTGTTTCCATCATTATCCACCATTATTCAAGAGAGTACCTTAGGCTTTTTAGGAATGGCATCATTTGAAAGTTTGAAAATGGCATAAAAAGCAATTTCGATTGACTTGACAACTCTCTTCCTTTTCTTCACTTGAATCAACCCAAGGAGTATCATTCACTATTTCAAAGCATATAGAATCCTGGAGCTTGAATCGATATTCTCATTATTCCTGACATCATGAGATCCTTCTTGAATCCTATCTACGACCTCGATTTGAGGAGACACAACTTCAATATCCACTTCTTGATTATTCGGGAGATTTTGGGAAATCTCTTCATGAACCACATGCTCTGAAGTGTTTGATATTTGAATTACCTGTACTTGAGTGGATGCTTGTTCGAAGCATGGCTGAGGATCATTTGCTACTAGCTTCTGAGTGCTATTAACGATGTGAGTGGAAGAATCTCTACTCGAGGTAGAAAATCCAGACACACGCTCTTTCCTTCTTCGGGGTTTGGATCTTTGGATCTCTCTCCTCGTGACACGTTGCTTGGCGAAGTGGATTTTGGCAACCATTCTTTTCTTGCCTATTGTGTATGATTGGATGTTAACGAAGTTGATCGAGAAGAAACCTTGGTCGAATGGAGACCCCCTCGTATAGGCAATTTTTGTGATCCCGAAATGTGATCTGGAATTGATTGCAATTTGGCAAGTTCCTTGTCATACCAAGATATGCTTCTTTCAATAATTGGTTGGTTCTTGCCATCAAGAGAAAATTCATCTCTCTTGGTCCAGTCGATTCGAGGTAATGGGGTAAAGGCAACAACATCATATGAGGGATCGACGACATCCTCATCATCATCTATGAATGAATCGGGAGGACTCTGATGTGGAAGGCCTTGATCTGAGCAAGTGTTAGGCGAGAGTACTCCCGTCTCCTTACCTCATGTTCATCCGAACAAGCAGCCCAGAAATCCTCCATGGTAGGGTTATGTTGGTACTTTGCTCCCGAGAATCTTTTGCATGTGCCCATTGATATCGAATCGGGATCTCTTCACATATGGATGGATGGTTATGAGAGAAAATCCTTTTATATGAGTTGTGCACTTGGATAGATTTGGGCATTGGTATTCCCAGATTTGGATCAAGAAATGAATTCTGGACAGTTGCTTGTCACTAATTAGGCCTTGAACTTGGAACAATTGTCATGCCAACTCCATTAATGTGCATCCGTCATCCATTGACGTACTTGGGAAGTTTCCATGGGGTGCAGGCAAAGCCACTCACATGAATGTAGGAAAAAGATGAGAATTGAATAAACCAGTTCCCCATTGAGAAATGACACTCATGGCTTCTTTGGAAAACCTTTCTTTAGTATTCGATTCGGAGTTCCGTATCACGTGGAAGGTGAATGCATCGTTAACTCTTCTAAAATGGTGAGAACTATTTTTGAAGTTGAGCTGAGGGTAATAGTGAAAAACACTATTTGCGACCCCCCAAGACCCCTCTCATTTGAAGTCCCAAAATAGCTTCCTTCGTCTTTCTTTGCATAGGTCGATATGAGGTCATGTAGAAGCACCCTGGTCATCTTGACTTCTATCAATTTTTGTGAATGGTGTTCTGATGATGGTGGCTCAATCCACAAACTCTTTCTTGGCTAGGATAATATAGATAAACCGGTACATCCATGAGTGGAAGATCCTAGCGAGAAGGTAGACCAAAACTTGGCTTTGGAGAGTGATCATGTCTCCGATTTCTTCCACGAACTCAATGTGGTATAGTTCTTTGGGGAGCCTGTCAATCCGAGGTCTCTTAGTTACCAGCCAGTTGTTGTTGACCATTTTGCTCCATCTCAGGGGTTCTTCATCCCAAAACTCTTGCGGCCGATTAGGAGTGATATCTGCATTTTCGGAAAGTTGGGTATCTGAGAAACTCCTCAATGTGTTTTGGTGTGATCAAGAGGAAAGGCTCGTGATTATCTTTATAAATTCCTCGTCTCTCAAGGTCGTAATGCTCTGTACAAGCAATCACCAATTCTAGACACTACATCGAGATAGGGAATGTTGTTGCTTGGGGTAGGCCACTGTGGTAAAGCCTATATGAGAAAATGGTTTTGCCTTTAGTTTTCACTCGCTCGTAAAACTATTGCATGTTGATGTGACCCAGATTTTTATTAGTGATGTTTTCATATGCCGACTTAATGGAGCTGGGAGGGATAATTCCTTGGAATTCATATTTCAGGGTAGATTTGTTATATTTTTCCACCGGCTTCCTCGGTCTCCCCACAAATTTAGATCTTTCGGCCATTGTGAATTTAACAAAAACTTGTGACTCGGGCACGCCTGTAAAATGCAAACGGGTCGGGTCTCGCCTCTCAACACCCCGATGCACGAAAAATATTTTTCGCTTTAATATTATTATTATTATTATTATTATTTTAAAAATAATAATAATAACCAACCCGAATTACAATTTTTAATATATCAATACAACCAAATCGAGACTAAGCTCGAATTCTAACTCTGACAATAACAATTAAAATCTCCCGATTTTAATATTTTGCGTGAATGGAGTTTCCTCTCTTTCCTGGCCGACGTTGGAGATATTCCTGAAATGCGTTTGAACTATTTTTGCTTTTCCTCACGCGTGGAAATGAATTCTTTCCTTTGTCTTCTTTTTGAACTGTTTTTAATCTCTCTATGCTGCGTGGAAAAGAATTGTTATTATATTCTTTATTTTATTGGAAATTGCTCATGTTTCCATTTCCCATGTGTATGGAAAGCTCTTCTTGAGTTGTGAATTTCTCTTTATCATGCATGTGGATGTTGTTCTTTTCTCCTGGCGCCTCCTTTTTAATATCTCTCCTTTGTTTGGACTGCTTCCACCCCTTAGGTATGTGGGAAAGAATTCTTTTCTAACTGTGTTTTGTTGAAAAACTAGCTTCTTTCCTCCTGCTGACATGTGCGCTTCTGCAATTTTATACTTTGAAAAGATTCAAAACTGTTCCTTTTCAACGGTGTAATTTGTGGACTATAATTCTTAATAGGCGTTGGATTTCTATTTTGTAACCATTTCAATCCTCCATATTTCCATATAAATCTTTCACTCGCACACAGATGGCTATTTTTCCAATGTAAAATGGGTGAGAAGTGCTCCTTGTAGCTATGTGAGCTTGTAATTTTCTTTGGTATCTCATCATCAATTTCTCCCCAGGCGTGGCAAATTTTCCTTTGACTGTTCTCTTGCTGCGTTGAACAATGGTCTTTGAAAATGTGATAGAACAAATTTAGTTATCCTTCAAAAGCATGGTGATCCTCAAAATATTCTTCTTACGTGGAAAGCCTCCAAATGAAGACAAAACAACACTTTCAAACTTTTGTTGCTTTACCTAAACTTCAAGGTCCTGTCTCCTTCTCTCCTACCGCAGATGTGATTTGGTGGAATTTGTGGTCAGATTGTAGACATCCCGAGGAAAGTTCGGAGCTTTGAAAACACGCACATAAACTGTCTTTGTATTTCCTTTGGCTATGTGTGGAAAACTTTTTGAAGAATGCGTGGAAATAATGACTTATTTTCTATTTTGTCTTGTTATCTTCCTCTTATGCATGCGTGAGAGATTTATGTCTTTGCTATTTTTTTCCCTGTAGGCTTCGTGGCTTTTGGTATGATTGTTCTCCTCCATGTGGCTTTAAGGAAAAGGCATGGGAAACAATAAATTCTTTTTCTTTGCTTTGGAAAATCTATGCGAGAATGCATATGAAACTTCCCCTTCTTCTTCCAGCGCGTGGAAACTATTGAATAAACTCCGCTTCTTCCCTAAAATGATGGATTATGTCTCTCCCTTCTTTATTCAAATGCATGAATGAAATGGGTATAACAAATTGTTTCTTTAATTACTTTGGGAGAAGGAGAAATAATAGGAGAATTGTTAGTGACCAATTCCTTCTTCCTAGTTAGGAGAAAACCAAATTCCTTGAAGCATGGGAAGTGGCGGTAATTGCCACATAGAAAAGGGGAAGATTGGATGAATTTTGCCAATGGGAATGTCATAATAATTTGGCAATTCCCATCAAATTTTCCCATGAGGGGATTTGGGAAAATCTTTGATTAAATTGGCAAATAGCATCTTACTTTCCACCAAAGGGAGGAACCGGTAGTTTTGACAAGAAAGTGGGAAAACAGAGTGTGGGAAGCCAATGATCATTTTAAACAAACTTTGCCAATAAAGTTTTAATTATTATTATAATGATATTTAATCAAAAATCTCCATCAATTAATAAAATCAATTTAATTAATTAAAGAACGATTTTTAATTAATATTAATTAAATAATAATTTTTACGTTTAAATTCATAGCGAAGAGGAAATTTATTCCATTTTGAGAAAAACAAAAATTGACATAAGCTGGGAAGAAAATAAGAACATGTGATGAAGACGAATCATCATGAAACCTAGTAATTCACAAAAATTTAAATTTTCATTTTTTTAATTTTAAATAATTTTGCAAAGTCAAAATTAGGCGATAACGATTGGCTCTAATTGGGGACAAGGACTTGAGGATGCAACAATGGACCCAGAGACCAAAATATTAATGAACATGATCATAGAATGATGGGGCACAAAAATGGGGCGACATAAGAGAGAAGACCGAAAAAGCAGGGAAAACAAACAAACCAAAATTCTAATTACTTGTGTACATACGGTGAACACCCATTTTCAATTCAGTAATGCTTGAGATACTACCCACCGTAGGGCAAAGGCAAATGAGTTCCATCGGGATATGCCAAGTAAGTAGGTACTATCTCCACGTAAATGTCTTATTTTGAACGGTCCCAACCATAGTGAGTCAAACTTCCCATGCTTTCCTTTTTGGCTCACGTCTTTTTGTCACGAGAGAAGAACTAATTCATTGATTTGAAACTGTCTCTCCTCGGTTTTCTGTCAAACAACTTTTTTTTTACCTTGGATTGATGTTCCTCAATCTGTTTGCCACTTGACTTCTTTTTTCCTCGAGCTTGCTTAGGAACATGATCCTTTTATCTAATGCATTGGTGAAGCATTCATCATCAACTGCCTGAGCTAATTTTAACGCTGGTAGCTCCAATGTGACGGGAATTTGAGCATCGGTTCCATACGAAGAAGTTGAAATGGAGACATCCTGATTTCCCTTTTGGGAGTTATGCGGTCAGCCCATAATGCATCGTATAACTTTTTGTGCCAAGTTCTTTGATTTTCTTTGACTAACTTGTGCACAATAGTAATGAGGTTTTTGTTGCTGGATTCAGCTTGACCATTTCCCTATGGGTAGTAATCGATGAATGAGACAGAGATATCCCATATCCATAACAAAAACCTATCATCTCTGCAGAAGAAAAATTGGAGGCATTGTCTGTCACGATCTTGTGAGGAATTCCATAATGAACCAATATGTTTTCTTTGATGAAATCACAGATTACTGCAGTAGATGTTTGTTTCCCAGTATAGCTTCCACCCACTTTGTAAAGTAATTAGTGGTGGTGAGTACGTGAGTATGACCAGCGCTAGAATTAGGATTCAAAACCCCAATGAAATCTAAACCCCATTGTTGAAAGGGTTCTTCAATGACAACTGGCTTCAAAGGCAATGCTGCCAACTTTGGTCTTCCAACAAATTGTTGACAGGCTTCACATTTTGTCACCCATTTCTGAGCATCAGAAAACATAGTGGGCCAGTAATAATGTGCTCTCAAAATTTTATGGGCTGTTATTGGGCCAGAGAAATGACCACCGCAAGCATGATTGTGGAAAGCTTCCAACAACCTAGGCTGTTTTTCTTTATCAACACATCTGAGGAACATGTCATCAATCCCTTTTTTGAACAACGTGTTATCCCAGATGATGACATACCTAGTAGCTCTTAATTTGATAGCTCATTTGTCTTTAGCGGTCGATTTCTCTGCACTAGCCATATGTGAGGAAGTAGGCAATATTAGAATACCATTCATCTGTGGTACTGACAAAAACTACCAATGGTAAATTGTATTCAACTAGTTCTTCCTCAGAATTATCTCGTGGTTCATTCTTTGCAATGAGTTGGCAGAGTCCTCATCCTCGAACCAACTTGGTAGGCTTGATGTTTAGATCATATTCTTGGATCTTGGAGACCCAATTACCTATTTTAGATCTCGGTTCCTATTGTGTCAACATTGATTTCACCACGGTGTCTGGAACTAATACTTTGGTGTGAGAATTCAACACGTAATACCTATAGTGTTTCAGGGCTCTTACCACCACGTATGCATGTCTCTCAAGAGGAGTGTAATTAAGTTCATGTTTCTTAAATCCCGAACTCATGAATGCGATAGGAGATTCGATCCCTTCTTGATTGTGCTGAGTCAAAATGGCAGAGATTGTGTGTGGGGAAGCATAACAATAGATTATAAAATCCTTTTTAAAATCAGGACATACCAATGTAGGAGCTTTTGCAATAGCACCCTTGATTTGCTCGAATGCCTCTCTACCTTCTTTTTGACCATTTGAAAGATTCTTTTCCTTTCATCATATCAGTGATTTCCTTAGTCAGCTCAGCAAAATCTAGCATGAACCTTCTCAAAAAGTTCACCTTCCCAAAGAAGGAGTGGACCCCAGGCTTACTTGTAGGCAAGGAAAGACTTTTAATAGCTTGAACGCATTCATGATCGATCTTAGTTCCTTCCTTAGAAACAATATGACCTAGGAGTTTCCCTTCTGTAACTCCGAACACGGAATTTTTTGGATTCAGAGAAATCTTATGGAGTTTGCACCTTTGCAATATTTTCTCCAAATCCCTTAGGTGATCTTCTTGTTTCTTGGAGAACACTATCAAGTCATCTAGGTATATCACAATGATCTTGTCTTTATAATCTGCAAACACCATATCCATGGCCCTTTGAAAAGTTACGCCGGCATTGATCAAACCGAAGGGCATTCTTCTATACGCAAACATACCCCAGGGGGTAGTGAACGTGGTTTTATGTTGATCTTCTCTAGCCACTTCAATCTGATTATAGCCAGAGAAACCATCTAGCATAGATAGCATTTTTGATCTAGTTACTACCTACAAAATATGGTCCATGACTGGCAGTGGGTAGTTATCCTTCAAGGAAGCCTGATTAAGATTGCAGAAATCCACGCAAATCCTAATTTCTCCATTTTTCTTGTGAACTCGGTACAATATTAGCTATCCAGGTCGAATGTTAAATAGGAAACACTATTCGTGCATCTAGCATCTTTTGAACTTCATGAAATATTGTCCCTGTAATCTTGGGATTATATTGTCTTTGCTTCTTCTCACGAATGGAATGGGCACGCGCTAGGCTTCAAGGGTATGGCATGCTCCATTTTCTGGGTTGGAAATACTTCAAGTCTTCATATGAATATGCCAAGACATCTGAGTATTTGGTAAGGAGATTTATGAATTTCCTATGCTCCTCAGGTGAGAAACATTTACCAATATTAATCAAGTGAGATTTATCCTTGGTGACGATATTAATTTTCTCATAGTCATAGAATTCGTAGGTCCCGCCTCGCTCTTTCTCTTTGATAAACTCCGTCATGCTTATCAAAAATTTCTTCAAGTGAAACCAATCCTTTGGGAATTTTATTTCCTTTGAGTTGAATGATGCCATCACCAGGATCTTCGTTCTCAACTCCTTCCTGAATGGGTGAGGTAGTTGATTCACGAAATGCCGAATCACTTCCTTCAAAGTACAACTGTTCAAAATTTTCTCTCTTTTCCAAGAAGGAAATAATTTGTTGATCATCATTAAATACTTGCCAATTTTCTGCATTGTCAGGAACACTCGGCCTAAAAACCATTTCAATGGTGTATTTGACTTGATCAAATTCTGAATGAGGAATCATTAATGAAGCTGAGACTGCTAGAGAATCCACTTTGTCATTCTTTTCACAAGGGATAGATTTTATGGAAAAGGCATCGAAGACTTCGATTGCGTCCCACACTTTATTTCTGTAGTGTCTCAAATGATCATTCTTTACTTGGAATTGATTTCTTACTTGTTTCACGATCAATTCCACATCTCCAAAGACTTCCAAAATTTTTATCCCTTTCTCCTCTGCAACTTGGAGGCCAAGGATTAATGCCTCATACTCTGCAGTGTTATTAGTATTTGAAAATTTGAGTTTGTAGGAAAAAGGAAATATTTTACCATTTGGAGATATGAGCACCACTCCTGCACCAAAGCCCGTTGAGCAACAACTTCCATCAAACTCAAGAGTCCAGATCTCATTAGAATCTTGGCAAGTGATCTCAGGGGTATGAATTTTTGCAGTCATCATATAATTACCCATACTTGAGCCTTGGAAAAGGATCTATGTGCGAGGATCTTTGGTTTTAGTTACCGTGAACTTTGCCTGAGCTTCCGGCATAAGCTTTTTCATTTCTCCATTGATAGGAATCATAGCATGAGACCAGTCCATTTGAATCTCACCACCCAAATCCCTACAAAATTTCCTTCTCAACAACATTCCATACGAGGCGGGAATATCGAAACTAGAATAGTTACCTTAACTCGCTTTTGAGGGAATTGGGCTAAAACCATTTGGGCGTCTTTAATCTGCTGATTAGAGGAACTTGTTTGGTTTTCATGGAGTAACACGATCCGAATGTTCTTGTACAAGTCAAACCAAGAGCATGTGCTATTTTTGTTTGCATCACATTATCCAAGGCTCCGAGTCTATAATGCAATTACTCAATTTGCCGTTGATCGAAAAGGACACAAAGAAAGGTTTGATCTTTTCATTTAAAGGTGTAGTGGCTGCCAAAATATTTTGGGTTTTCCCATCTTTGGGAGTTTTCATAATTCCTTTGGAGGAATGAATAGTAGAGTCACCTTTGATAAACTGGACCAATTTCTTGAGCTGATCCTTGTTGGATTTCAAGTACTCTTCCTATGACATGGAGATTTTTGTTTTATTGATATGATCAATGATATAAAATTTAGGAAAAGTAATCATACTTGAAGTCTTAGATATAAGTTCTTTCAAACTTGATGATGGCACACTTTTGACCTTGGCCTCGGGCTTGGTTGACACTGATGTGGAAGAAGGAACTTTCTTTGTAGTTGGTTTACCAACCGATTGATCTAACAAAGGCCCTCCTTTCTTTAAGATAGTCTTGACCTTTGAAACCTCAGTCATCTTGGATTCTTTGGGAGTTTCCTTGGAAACCTCTTTATCTCCCACCTTAGTGGTATCCTGGTCCTTTTTCTGAGAGCGTGTGAAAACGACGAAAGATTGACTATTCATATCTTCTATAATTTCTTCGTATTCGTCTTCCTCATTGGAATGGTACTCAAAGAAATGATTATTACTTTCCCCTTAGGATCTTCAACTTCAGGTTCAGATGTCTCAGAATCCGGCTCTTCCTCATCAACCTCGACGACTTCAATCTCATCATTGCTTTCTTCAATGACATCACATTTGGAATTAGTTGCAGGAGCTACTTCAATAGCAAGCCTCGTTGGAGCACCTGTAATCCTAGCTTTGTTGGGAATGTATCCTTTTCTCGGGATGTCTTTGTAAGGAGCAGGTTTACTACTTTGAGCAACTTACTTTTTCAAAGCTAGCACATCATTAGCCAACTTAGTGAGTATAGTTTCTGAAAAGCGTTGGGGTTTCTTGACCCTTTCCTTAGAGGAATTTTTTTAATTTACCTTCCATGATTAAGTCATCTTCAATTTCTATGGCCAAGGATTGAGCAAGTTCCAAAGTAGCCACCCTAGCTCTTCTTAGCTGATAACACACTTTTGGTTGTTTTGCGTTAATAAAGAAACATTTTTGTCCATCGTGGTTTAGACGAATCCCTAGAACTTTGTTCACCATCTTGTTGAATTTAGCCACGAAATTCCTCATGGGTTCTGTTGGCTCTTTCTTCACCTGAGATAGTTGGGCAAGAAGAGCATGTTCATCTTCTACCATCTTGAATCGATTTTCAAACTTAGTTTTCATATCATTCCAATTTGTGATACATCCATTGGGAAGATGATGAAACCAATCTGCAGCAACATCATGCAATGTTTTGACGAAGAGACGAATAGCAACATCTTCATATTCTACCGACAAAACAACACATGTAGTGAAGAAGGCAGAAATATGGTCATCTGGTGACATCTTCCCATCTCCATCGAACTTGGGAAGAATCTTTCTTGATCCTCGTGGGAGTTCATGTCGAGTAGGTAAGGCCAATGGGCTTATGGTACTTCCGTATGGTACATTGGGCTGCCATTTGAGGAAAGGTGGTATGTGAAGGTAAAATAACGTGAGCAAGGACAAGTGCTTGACCGTAGTGATTCCTTCCTTGCTTGCTCTCTCGGGACTTGATGCAAGGCTTATAGATCTACGAGGTGTGTTTTTCTTTAGAGGAGATAACTTGAAACCAAATTTTCCTTGAAAGTCAAAAGTGGGGTCAGATCGACCTTTAGCTTTTTCTCCTCGCGTAAACCTCTTTCCTTCCAGTTTGGAATCTTTATTATGAAGGGATCACTGGTGTGTTTCGACCAGCTCTAGCCTTTTCTCTTTGCTCTCTTTCTTGAGCTATTTGCACCTGAATAACTCTAGCAACTCTCACGGATTTCTCTTCTTCGTTATCTAATATTGATGCGAGTGAGATGAAAATGATGGTTACTTGTGCACTTTTCCCAAATAGCTTTCCTCAAATATAATGATATGTCTTCTTGAGTATCTGTAAAAACAAGATTTGGTTACAAGATAGGTGGGTTACCTGTAATAGTCATACAAATTTTTACCTTGGTGGAAGAGGACCGCATTGGTGAACAATGATCAGCATGTGTCCAGGAGGTCTTCTGGCCACAAGTGTGGGTGCTCTTCTTCTAAGGTCTTCGATGTAGATTTCTCTGTCAATGGATCTATCAACAGCCACAAATTGTTGCAAGCTTTCATGATTTTCCCAAGCTATTGTTTGAAGGTTGGCAACAATGTCTCCTTGAAATCTTCGTCGGCACAAGGTTCAGTTGAAGAACTGGAGCTTGTGTAGAGGGGATAGTCATAAAGATTTAAACAAGAACTGGTTTACGATTTATGAATCCCAAATGAGAGTCGCCAAAACCTGTTAGCATATGGATTTACACGCATGCAAATGACATGCAACAGTGTGGGAAAAAAATACCTCCTCAATGGAGGTGAGGATTCCTTTATTGAAAACCAAAACTGTATTTACATCTATACATTCAAAATTGTATGTGGGAGTGTTCTAGAACATCAATGGAAAGAAAAGTGAATGAAGGAGATGAAGTGGAAAGAAGGAAAGGAGTGGAATGGAAAGAACTAAAAGAACATGCAAGAGTTAGGAAAGAATAGAGCCTAATGTTTCATGAAGAGGAAGGCTGAATAACTAACACAAATAAAACGGAGTTTGAGTTAGCCAAATAAGAACATGTAAAAGGGAACACAAATGAGCAAGTAGATAATAAGACCTTGATCATTGTGAATTAGAACAACTGATGAATAATGTTGACAATAAGATCAAAGATAATATTTGCATGCAAGATTCAAACACCTAACATCTAATGAACATAAGAACATCAAATGTTACAAGAGACAAAGAATGAGACACAAAGTTCGTATTTCATTAACTCCAAAATGTTTTTCACAAAAGAACATAAAGTTTCTTCCTGAAAAAAAGCTTGCACAAAAGTATTTTCTTCTCCTTTCTCAAAGTCACCCTTGCAAATGAGCCCCTCACTTCCTTTTATAACCCAAAAGTTGGTTACAATACATGATCATTAAATAAGGCACTTTAGTGACCTTTGAATTTTTCTAACCAACTTAATTAAAGACAACCCAAAAATAGAAATTACTTTAAAATAACCATTGTTTCCCAAATAACAACACCTTTTAAAATACACAATAATGACGAGTGCCTTATCCATTAAAACAGGTCCTCCTATCTCAAACGTATGACAAATGGACTCTCCCACTTCGTTAGTACCAAGAAAATCAACTCCTGCCTGATCGGTGAAATTATGATCCGTTGCCTTTGCCAATGAAAGGATCTAAACCTTCCCAAAGTTTCAAACATCTTTTCTTCTTACGGAGGTTCACTTGGCCGAAGAATAGCCTCAAAAATACCCGCAATTCAATAATTCTACTTGGCATATCATTTAAATTAACGATTTTAGATTGAGCATTCTAAAACAAGTTCTTCAATTCGATACTCACTTGCTCCATGGAATCGACGAGAAATTGTTGACGGGAGTGTACATGTCCTTTAACAATTTTGAAAATTTTTCTTCCACCTACTCCGATGAACACCTTTGATTATGCTCATTTATGAGGTTACAAGGAATCTCAGCCATGAATTCCTGGATCAAGGAGAGTGAAGCGAAAGCTTCATTACACATGCTATTATAATGAATCATAGAATCCTAGAGAAGTGTTTTTCTTGATTTGAGATGCAGAAACCAAAGAAAACGTGTCCCCCGATGTTCAAATTCAAGAATTCCTTCAATAGCTAAAATTGAAGATTCCATACTCGCCATCTCTTGTAGACTCGGGAAATATCTCATCCAAATTTGATATAAAGAGAAATAAAAGTTTCTTTGAAAGAAAGAATTGGATCCAAATATGCACCGATATCTTAATGAAGCTTAACCGTAGTCTTGATCACTTCCTGGCCTAAATCGAGAATCTTTGAAAGGAAATTTTTAGTGACATGGCCCAATGTGTTTATTTATTTTGAAAAGTTGATAGTCTCTTCATCTTGGGCAGCCACCGTATCCTAGTACTAGGAAGGTGGTTGAAATGGGATTTATCAAATGATGAACATACTCCACCAATTCATTATTTTCAGCCTTGAGCTAAGAATTTTGAGACTTGTATTTCTCAAGTCTTTTTAGCACGATGTCAATTGAGTCTCGAGTCATCGCCATGTCACTTTCTAATGTAGATTTTCCACGTCCCCAAGATGGAAACTTCATAGTCGGTGGCGTCATAGCATTGCGTTCCTTATCCACTTGTGGAATGGCAAGGTCTCAGTAAACTTGTTTCCATCATTATCCACCATTATTCGAGAGAGTACCTTAGGCTTTTTAGGAATGGCGTCATTCAAAAGTTTGAAAAGGGCATAAAAATCAATGTCGATTGGCTTGACAAATCTCTTCCTTTCTTCACTTCAGAATCAATCCAAGGAGTATCATTCACTATTTCAGCATATAGAATATTGGAGCTTGAATCGATATTCTCATTATTCCCGACATCATGTGATCCTTCTTGAGTCCTATCTAGAACCTCAATTTGAGGGGACACAACCTCAATATTCACTTCCTGATTATTTGGGAGATTTTGAGAAATCTCTTCATGAACCACATGCTCTGAAGTGTTTGATATTTGAATTACCTGTACCTGAGTGGATGCTTGTTCGAAGCATGGCTGAGGATCATTTGCTACCAGCTTCTGAGTGCTATTAACGATGTGAGTGGAAGAATCTCTACTCGAGGTAGAAAATCTAGACACACGCTCTTTTCCTTCTTTGGGGTTTGGATCTTTGGATCTCTCTCCTCGTGACACGTTGCTTGGCGAAGTGGATTTTGGCAACCATTCTTTTCTTGCCTGTTGTGTATGATTGGATGTTAACGAAGTTGATCGAGAAGAAACCTTTGTCAAATGGAGACACCCTCGTATAGGCAATTTTCTTGATGCCGAAACGTGATCTGGAATTGATTGCAATTTGGCAAGCTCCTTGTCATACCAAGATGTGCTTCTTTCAATAATTGGTTGGTTCTTGCCATCAAGAGAAAATTCATCTCCCTTGGTCCAAATCGATTCATGGTAATGGGGTAAAGGCAATAGCATCATATGAGGGATCGACGACATTCTCATCAAAGATCTATAAATGAATCAAGGACAACTCGATGTGGAAGGCCTTGATACGAACAAGTGTTAGGTGAGATTACTCCCTGTCTCCTTACCTCATGTTCATCCGAACAAGCGCCTAGAAATCCTCCATGGTATGGTTATGTTGGTACTTTGCTCCCGAATATTTTGCATGTACCCATTGATATCGAATCCAGGCTCTCTTCACATATGGATGGATGGTTATGAGAGAAAACACCTTTTCCAAGAGTTGTGCACCTTGAATAGATTTGGGCATTGATATTCCCGATTTGGACCGGGAAATGAATTCCTGAAGCGATGCTTATCACTAAGTAGGCGGTGAACTTGGAACAATTGTCATGCCAACTCCATTAACGCCCATCATCACCGACGTACTTGGGAAGTTTCCACGGGGTCCCAAAGTAAAGCCATTCAAGCAAATGTAGGAAAAATATGAGAATTGAATAAACCAGGTTCCCCACTTGAGAAATGACACTCATTGCTTCTTTGGAAAACCTTTCCTCAATATTTTGATTCAGTTCGGATCACGCGAAGGTGAATGCATCATTAACTCTTCTAAAATGGTGAGAACTATTTTTGAAGTTGTCTTGAGGTAATACTTGAAAAACACATTTGTCTTTGACCCCAGATCCCTCTCATTTCAAGTCCCAAAAATAGCTTCCTTCGTGCTATTGCATAGGTCGATATGAGGTCATGTAGAAGCACCTAGTGCCTTGAATTCTATCAATTGTTTGTGAATGGTGTTACCGATGATGGTGGCCCAATCTATGAACTTTTTCTTGGCTAGGATGATACGAGATAAACTAGTACATCCATGGGTGGAAGACCCTTGCAGAAGGTAAACCAAAAACTTGACTTAGGAGAGTGATCATGTCTCCAATTTCTTCCACGAACTCAATGCGGTACAGTTCTTTGGGGATCCTGTCAATCCGAGGTCTCTTGGTTACCAGCCAATTGTTGTTAACCATTTTACTCCATCTCAGGGGTTCTTCATCCCAGAACTCTTGCGCTGATTGGCGAGTGATATCTGCATTCTCAGGAAAGTCAGGTATCCCGAAAGCAACTCCTCAATGTGTTCTGGTGTGATCAAGAGGAAAGGCTCGTGGTTATCTTTATAAATTCCTTGTCTCTCAGGGTCGTAATGCTCGGCACAAGCAATCACCAATTCGGACACTGCACCGAGACAGGGAATGTTGCTACTTGGGGTAGGCCACTGTGGTAAAGCCTATCTGAGAAAATGGTTTTGCCTTCAGTTTTCACTCACTCGCAAAACTGTTGCACATTGATGTGACCCAGATTTGTATCAGTGATGTTGTCATATGCCGACTTAATGGAGCTAGGAGGGATAATTCCTTGGAATTCATATTTCAGGGTAGATTTGTTAGATTTTTCCACTGGCTTCCTCGATCTCCCTGCAGATTTGGATCTTTCGGCCATTGTGAATTTAACAAAAATAGTGACTCGAACGCCAGACAATGCAAACGAGGTCTGGTCTCACCCCACCGATGCAAGAAAAATATTTTTCACTTTAATATTATTATTATTATTATTATTTTAAAAATAATAATAATAACCAACCCAATTACAATTTTTTAATATATCAATACAACCAAATCGAGACTAAGTTCAAATTCTAACTCGATAATAACAATTAATATCTCCCAACTTTAATATTTTGCGTGAATGGAGTTTCCTCTCTTTCTGGGCCGACGTTGGAGATATTCTGAAATGCATTTGAACTGTTTTGGTTTTCCTCATGCCCGAAAATGAATTCTTTTGTTTGTCTTCTTTTGAACTTTTTAATCTCTCTATACTGCGTGGAAAAGAATTTTTATTATATTTTTTATTTTATTGAAAGCTGCTCATGTTTCCTTTTCCCCACGCGTATGGAAAGCTCTTATTTAGACTGAATTTCTCTTTATCGGGCGTGTGGATGTTGTTCTTTTCTCTGGCGCCTCCTTTTAATATCTCTCCTTTGTTTGGACTGTTTCCACCCTTAGGCGCGTGGGAAAGAATTCTTTTCTAACTGTGTTTTGTTGAAAAACTGGCTTCTTTCCTCTTGCTTGGACACGTGGGCTTCTACAATTTTTGACTTTGAAAAAGATTCAAAACTGTTCCTTTTCACCAGTGCAATGTGTGGACTATAATTCTTGATAGGCGTTGGATTTCTATTTTGTAACCATTTCAATCCTCCATATTTCCATATAAATCTTTCATTGCACACGGATGGCTATTTTTCCAATGTAAAACGGGTGAGAAGTGCTCCTTGCAGCTATGTGAGCCTGTAATTTTCTTTGGCTGTCTACTGTCAATTTCTCCCCAGGCGTGGAAAATTTTCCTTTGGACTGTTCACTTGCTGCGTTGAACAATGGTCTTGGAAAATGTGATAGAATAGTTGTTCTTCTTCAAAAACGTGGTGATCCTCAAACTGTTCCTCCTGCGTGGAAAGCCTCCAAATGAAGACAAAACAACACTTTCAAACTTCTGTGTGCTTTACCTAGCTCGTGGTCTGTCTCCTTCTCTCCTACTGCAGATGTGATTTGGTGGAATTTGTGGTCACTTGTACCTCCTGCGTGGGAAAGTTTGGAGCTTTGTAAACCTGCACATAAACTGTCTTTGTATTTCCTTTGGTTGTGTGTGGACAAATTTTGAAGAATGCATGGAAATAATGACTTATTTTCTATTTTGTCTGTTATCTTCCCGTTATGCATGCGTGAGAGATTTATTTCTTTCTTTTTTTCCTACTTGCAGGATTCGTGGCTTTTGGTATGATTGTTCTCCTCCATGTGGCTTTAAGGAAAAAGGCGTGGGAAAAAATAAATTCTTTTTATTTGCTGGAAAATCTATGTAGAATGCATATGAAACTTCCCTTCTTCCTCCAGCGCGTGGAAACTATTGAATAGACTCCAGCTTCTTCCCTAAAATGATGGATGATGTCTCTCCCTTCTTTATTCAAATGCATGAATGAAATGGGTATAAAAATTGTTTCTTTAATTCTGATGGGAGAAAGAGAAATAATAAGAGAATTGTTAGTGACCAATTCCTTCTTCCTGTTAAGAGAAAAACAAACTCCTTGAAGCATGGGAAGTGGCATTAATTGCGAAGAGAAAAGGGGAAGATTGGATGAATTTTGCCAATGGGAATGTCATAAGAATTTGGAAATTCCCATCAAATTTTCCCATGAGGGATTTGGGAAAATCCTTGCCCATTTGCCAATTTATTAAATTGGCAAATAGCAGCTTACTTTCCGCCAAAGGAGGAACCGGGCGATTTTGACAAGAAAGTGGGAAAACATGTATGGGACTCTCAATGATCATTTTAAATAAACTTTGCCAATAAAATTTTAATTATTATTATAATAATATTTAATCAAAAATCTCCATCAATTAATAAAATCAATTTAATTAATTATAGAACGATTTTTAATTAATATTAATTAAATAATAATTTTTACGTTTAAATTCATAAAGAAGAGGAAATTTATTCCATTTTGAGGAAAACGAAACTCGACATAACACCGGAAGAAAATAAGAACATGTGACGAAGACAAATCATCATGAAACCTAGTAATTCACAAAAACTTAAAATTTTCATTTTTTTAATTTTAAATAATTTTGCAAAGTCAAAATTCGATAACAAGTAGAAAATTATATACCCATATAATCATTAGCTTGACTTGGAGAGATGGGAGCTTGAAAATGACTCTGGCTTTCCTTCCATTAATAAACTAAGACAAAAATCGATAATTAAGCCTTTAAACATTCTAATTCCAATAAATTAATGAATTGACTGGAGGCTGATTAATTCATTTTAATTGATAGTTATCAAGGGAAATAGTTGCTTGAGGAGAAACATGAATATACACAAAATCCATACTCTAACTAGGAGGGAGAGACTTTAACCATGCAGGAAATGAGTACAAGTTAGTGTTTTATTTGGAGAGACCCAAACTAGGACCATAAAGCCTTTGAATGGATAGGTTGAGAGCTTGAAGTGTTTGTTATTGAGATTTATTGGTGATAGACACAGTATTTGTAATAATTTCTTCCTCCATGACTCCAAGAAAGTGAAAGATTCTGTAAGATGGCTACCAAACTCTCCTTCTGATTATGTATAACAAACCATAATTAACAACCTTTTCTTATTGAAAGAACACCAAAGCATTCTAAGATATGGATAAGTCCTCTTATATCATTTGATTAGATGAAGATGCAATTACCCTTTTTAGGATCCTTATAGGAATTAAATTAAATGATAAACAAAATGCATCATATTAATAGATCTTAAACCTCATCTGTTATAACTTTTCCCACTTTCTCTAACATACATCAACCACTTGTTTCATTCTTCCCACAATCATACTTGCATTATACTTGTAAATGTAAATCTAAACAATCTACACCAAAAATTCCAAAGGAAGTATTTGTTGATGTGTAATCATAGCACCCCTGAATGTCTGCAACTCAATAGGTTGAAATTGTCAGTGTGATTGCATAACATGGAGCTTTTACCAAGGTGTGGGACTTTGCAATCAGGAAAGCTCTCCAGGATGAAGGTCGGTTCCTATTCCTCTATTCTGATGCACACATCCAAATTGTAGAGGATCTATCCTAAAATCTACTCTAACTACCAAGGAGACAGGGTTAAGAATACAATAAGAAATTAAACCTAGACTAACAAAGGTGATGCACTAAAATTAATCCTGAATAACTTGCCTTGAATGGAAATGAATGGAAACAAGATTGAAGAGGATGAACATAAAAAAATATGTGTTTCTTATTACCATTTCATTTACCATTAAACACAGACCATCAAATATGCAACATAATAACCATGCACAAACAACCAAGATTGCAATGAGAGATCAGATGAAAGCAATGAACACAAGAGAGGGTTAAAATTCATCCACAAACTTCTATTATTGCTCCACAGACTTGATGCAGTGCATTACAATGGCCAAGAGGAAAGATTGCATTTATAGTTTAGATGGGAGGTTTTAACTCCAAAATCCACTTACAGATAAGAGAAGAAAGGAGGGTGCAAAGCAAAAATTATCCAACAACAGAAAAATGCCCCTCCTTACAATATATATGAAGAATGAGAGAAAGGAGATAGAAGAATTAAATATTGCTTCAACCACCCCAAAATGCATTGAATTCACCTGCAACAATGATGGGTGCCACTGTGAAACCCATGCCTCCATGTACTTTGCCTTGTTGGAGAAGAAAGGATCCCATACCTCATTATTGTGGTAGGTGAGAAACCTAGAACATCCTCTAAAAATGGCAGATTGTATTTCTTCATTTTTAAGACCTTAGTCCCACTTAAATTAAGAGAACCAATCATAGTTGTGTAGAGGACACTATGAGATTTCCAAAAATCCTTTCTTGTGAAAATATGACCTCCCAGTCAAAAGTTATGGCCATTTGAAGGTCAAGGTGTCATTCTCAAAAAATTGCAACCGCTGATCTCCTTTTTCGGAGTCTAAAATGCATGCAACCTCTGAAATCTAGAAATTTCGAACTTTAGCCTTTTTGAATTCAGAGGTTGAGCTACTTTTCATCCGCTTGGGCATGTGAAAACTTTGAAACCCCGAAATTTTGAAGTTATGAAATTTCGACATTGAATTGGAACTTCGGACCTTGAGTTGTGATTTTTGCGTTTTGGGGCTCCAAACTTCAAACTCAACCCGATACTATGAAACCAAGACCTTCAAAAGTCTAAAATTTCCATCGTGTTGACCCCAAAACCAAGTTTGACCTCCAAAATCCAAACCCTTTCAGACTTCAGACTTTCGGGATTTCTAGGTTTTTCTCACTTTTTCCGACCGGTCATTTCCTATCTCGAAACTCCAAAACCCAAAAGTCTAAATTTTAGACTTTCGGGGTTTCAGACCTTTTCCTTTTCAGGCCTGAGGCACTGTTCACCTTCCCACACTCACCGAGATCTCCAAACTCAAATCCTAAAATTCTAAATTCAGACTTCGAGGTTTCAGACTTTGATGTTTCCTTTTCTCCTTGTCTTCTCTCTGAAATGCCGAATGCCTGAAGTCTGAAAAATTTAGGCCTTGGCCTCCATTCTTCTACTTGAGCTCCGATCTCCTTTGATGTTCCCTTGGCCATTCATTTTCCAACCTTGCATTGCCATTATCGAGCCCACCTGCAACTTGATTTTTAGAATCCATATGTGAGCTCCCATGACTGAATCAACCTCTCCATTTCCATTGTGCAAGGTTGTGTTGATCAATTTTTCCTGAGGGAAAAATTGGATAGCAATATTTTTCAAGGAATTAAAGTTAAGTTTACTTTGTAGCCTCTATGAAACAAATGTACTTCAAAACCATGTCACTCCAAAGTTTGGAGATAAGGATAAAGATGCAATTTTACAATAAACAATGAATCTTGTTTATGGTAGGTCAAATATGAGGTCAGTAGATCTTACTTTGCGGGAAAGTTGGAGGAGAAGATCTCTGTTTAGGAGCAGATGGGGGCATAGATTTTGTTTTTGTTTTTTACTTTGGGGAGCAAATCTTGGTTCGCGCTTAGCCACATTACCTGACAAAAAAGCAAAAATTAGACATCACAACCAACATTATTAAAACTTCCCTAAAACAACAAACAACATTAATGAAGGAAACCAGATATATAAAAGTATATTCCATAAGAAAACATTACCTTGATTAATCTGGTTGTTTCCACCATTTCCAAGTTGGAGTTTGGCTAAAATTCCCACCATTGGAACATTGTTATAAGTTACAAGTTCTGTCTACTCATAATTGTCCCTTTCCTCTGTGAAGTTATCATTCCGATCAAGTCCTCCTACTATAGCACCAACTAAAACATTGGGATATCTCCCTTGGTGATTGAACCATGTAGCATATCCTCCTTTACAACTGACAAATGATGGATTGTCTTTGTATGCGATACAATGGAGGAAGCCCTGTGCTAAACTTGGCTAATGTAGTTTGTGGCTCTTGGGTTGTTACCAAGTATGTAATCAACCTACAAGAGTGAAGAGAAATGAGGCACTAGGTACAAAATGCATGTTTTTCCATTTCTACCAATATAGGAGCCCACCTGATTAAGAAAATAAATGACCTTCAGCTCACCCTCATGTTTTCTGATGATGATTGAAAAAAATGTAGTTTTTTAATGCATTGGTGAATGACATTCATACCAAATGTTCAATGTACATTGTATCCATTTTTCTGAAGGCAAGAACACATGAAAAACTCAACTTTTTCTTGGTATTTTTGCAATACATTCTCATTTTTCCCACCATTACCCTGCATGAGAATCTGCCATAGCCCATAGTTTTGTATGATGTCAGTTTCCTGATAAATATATTGCTAAGCTACTAAAATATTAAGTACCATGTCAGCCATTTATTTGTAGATTTATGGCCTTCATTTTATTTGTAGTCATTGGAATTTTAGCTCATCACAATTTAATCACAAAAATAATTTTCTAATCACTGCCATATAATGAATAATTTGAATGACTATGCACCCTTATTGACCGTGGATGCAATAAATTGGACCCCTGCATATTTAACATCCCAAGAGAACTCTGTCATGATCCATCCTGTCCCACCCATGGAATATGTGTTCTCGGTCAAGTAGTTCAAATAGGTCTTATCCTTAGGTGCTTTATGAAGCCATGTTGCTGCCCACAATTATTCATCCCACAAGAAATATGTCCTGTGCACAAATTAAATTATTGAACACATTGTTCTTTAAGCATAAGATTCAAAAGTGTTGGCATTTTTATAGGGGAGATAACATTGCTGAGAACTTACATTATATCCACTGATTGATCCATAAAACTTCCTAACATTAGTAATGTTGTTGTCGACTTTCCCTGTATTTATCAACAAACTCAAAGAGCTGCAAGATTGTCATAGGTATAGAACATAACATCATATTGCAGCATGAAACATGATAGTTATATTTAAGCATGGAGAGAATTATAGATCTGTTTGAATTAACGAGTCTAAGAAAACATGCTTGGCATGGTTGAGAAGGTCATTAGAATAAACATGATTGGAGTCCTTGAAGACTATAGAGGCAACAACCATTGTGACAAATGTTTCTCTTCAAGATCTGATCTAGGATTGTTGGTATCAATCTTATATGCCTATCTAGGAGTTGTCATGTCTTTTGGCCTCTGTCAACAATTGTGGTCGGAAATGCCATCACCCTCTTGAGACCAGAGTAAAAAAACAATATTCCCGACTTAGTTAGAGTTCAACATTTTCTGTAAAAATACAAACACATTGAGAACTCACTTGACCATATAGTACATTTGGTTCAGGATGATCTTTTAAGAGGTAATCAGTCCCCCAATGGATGGCCTCCATGGAATACCCCGACTCTCCACTTTCGGTTAATTGTTTTCCATACTCTATCACACTCCATGAGCGCATGGTAATAGTGAATGCCATTGAAGACCAAATTTAAATTGTCACCTGCATCATAGTATCCTCCAACCAAATCAACCTGCCCACATTACATCTATTCGCTATCAGCTCACTAAATCTGGAATCTACAAAATCTTTAGACCATACCAATTTTAGAATCAACTCACTGGCATTGGAATTTGATAAAAAAAAATAAATTTAACTGATGTAAGCCATAAGTGTTGGTCTAGAAAATCAAGAAGATTAATAATTAAGTATAACTATAACTATAGACCCCATTAGCTAAACCATCTCCAAGTATGGAATTGGCTCGCCAAGTAACCCTCTGAGTATTAGGAAGCTTTCTAGATCTTTGAGCTTCATAAAAAGTAAGCTTTTACTCAAGGCCTCCCGGGGATAATTTTAGTGGCGAATATTCGTAATATGGCAAAAATTTCATTTTAGGAAAATTTGAAAAGGTGATTTTTTCGAGAGCAGGTTGGTGTCTTGTTCGCCTAAAATATACAGATATTTTCGGGGTCGACATCACCTTCATTTGAAAACATATCCTATAAAAACCTAGGTGATTCACTGGGTAGTATAGCTCAAGTAGCTTACCAAATTACCAATACTGTGAAGTTTGAAATCGTATACTCTTAAGCACCGGAGATTGTTGTTAGCCTGTTAGGGTTAGTTGTTGACACACACGAGGGGACATAGTTGACTCGTGATAAAGAGTTATTATAGATACGCGATAAGGAGATATTAGCAGAGCGTGCAAAAATGAATAGGTTTGATGCACTCGAGAGAGTTGACGTGTGACAGGGGCATATTAGTTGACGCATGACAAGGACAAGAGTAAGAGTTGGCGTGAAAGAACTTTAGAAAGTGGACGCGCGACAGGGCACGAGATAGTTAACGCGTGACAAGTGTAGAGTTGATGCGTGAGAGACCTCGGGCAAAGGGCGTGTGATGAGACCTCGAGACATGGGCCAGAGTAGCTACTTGGTTCTTTTGTTGACGCAGACTCTCTTCAAAATAATGGAAGGTGCTAGCTCAAAGAATGCAAAGAACCTGAAAGTAAGTAAGAAATCTCAGAAATCGTTCTTCAAGTATTTTGGAAACTTTGCGGATACAGATATTGAAAATACCAACCATATAGATGCCACCACAAAGAATCAGAATACTAACTGTGTGGAAGGTATTATTGAGGTGGACATACATTCTACATAGTATCAAAGTCAAAAAAATGAAACCTATGATAATATGCCAGATCTTGAAGATATTGTTCTTGTTGGGGTGCAACCAGAAGTGCATCAAGATATCACACATACAAATACTCAAAAAATGGAACATAGAAATAAAATTCAAATTCTGGTCCAAGAAAGAGGAAACCAGGTGATTGTGATATTGCTCAAAATTCTACTCAAAAAAGTAAAACATTGAAAATGAACAAGAATATGTGGACCATTGGCAAGACATACAAGTTTGATTGGGAAGCTAAATTTCCATTTATTGAACTTGTACAATCATCTAATTCTGAAAAGATCCCATCTAAATGTACATGTACAATATGTACATGGAATTTGGGAAAGAAAAAAATTTGCAATCGATGTTGGACACTATAGAAAAACATTGTGGAAAACAATATTTGACTATAACGGGGCGGATGGCCGTAAATCAAAACACGGGTGGAAAAGCGAAAAGAATACATGCATGTTAGATACGCAATGTATCAATATGAGGCGATTAGAAAAACATAGACATCTCTTAGAAAAGGGAGGAACAATCACATCGCATATTGGTAAGATGAAACAAACAAATCTACATGCAAAATTCATACAATTCTCTACTCTATTTCACATACTAAAAAAAGGAAGACCGATTTCAGATTTCCTCAATTTCAAAGTTTTGTATCAATTTAATGGAATGTTGAATGTACCTCGGTCTCATTGGTCCGAAAGTAGTAGATGGGAAATGGCAAAATACCTTTCGATGATAGAGAAGGAAGATTTGAAAGAGAATGTAAAAAAAAAGCAAAGTTTATCTCTCTTTCAATTGATGAAGTGACAACAGTCGACAACATTGCATGGGTATGTATCCACGTCTATACTTTAGAAAATCATATAAGGACACCTCATCTATTGGGTGTTATGAAAATGGTTGAAAACTGCAATGTCGAAAACCTACATAAAATAGTTGTTTCTCATTTGAAAGATATTGTTGGAATGACTGATTATGAAATTGCTACGAAGTTGGTATGCATTGGAGCAGATGGTGCATCTATCATGCGGGTCACCGAACAGGGATATGTGTTAGATTACAAACAACAGTGGCCCCATATATGCTACCAATTCACTGTATGGCTCACATAATGAATTTAGCATATAAAATGGTAAGCAACCACAAAAATGTTGCTAAATTAGAAGACCTTATAAGAGAACTTCATGCCTATATGTCAAGTAGCCCAAAGTGATTTCTCGAGTTCCAGAAATTTGCAATTGGAATTACAGATGGCAAAAAACTTCTGAAGGATGTCGAGACTAGATGGATCTCTTTGTATGAACCTGCATGCAAAGTTTGTGAGGAGTATCCTTCGTTGGTTGGTTTCATGCACAAATATCATCATGAAGTTGATAGGGCGAGGGACTTGTTGTTCCGTTTAACTGATTTGGAGACATTGCTTACATTGGTTGGTATTCTTCCAATGTTAAAGGAGATCAATACACTGATGAAGTATGCAGGAGGAAGATTAATCTATATTGTGGATTTTATACGGATGAGAAAAATGGTATGTCAAAGTATTGATATATTGTATTGTTCCCAAGATAGTTTTGATGCACTGTTTTGAGAATTGGAAAGCTTTATTAGATCTTTAAAACCCTAACACCTTTTTGAGATTTAATATCCATGATCACCTCTCGCATCACCTGTTAATGGGAGGGAAATACCATTGCACATTTTGTAAAAACGTCAAGATATTACAGATCGAAACGAGAAGATTTTCCCATGACACGTAATATCTTTGAGTCTATTATAGTTGAAACAAGAATAAATCTTAAAAATTTCAGAATCCTTGTCATCGAAATTAGGGAACGTTTACATAAGATAAACTTCTCGGAAGCCATGGGTGTGATGAATCCTAATTTTTGGAATACTGAAGGTGGCCGTGCAGACTTTGTTAGAAAGCATTTCCATAAATCCATGGGTATAATAATGGAACAATTTACAAAGACTTCAGAGCTCAAGGGTATGGAAATCAAAGGTATACTGAATGCTGATTTATTAAAGTTTCAATCAAAAATTTTGCAACAACAATGAGGAACCAATATAAAATTTTAGATGAACCTTCTGAAAGTGGTGCTATTACAAGGCTGTGGCGAGGAATCTATCAAAGTTCTATCTTACAAGAAGATATCGGTGAATATTTCAGATTATATGAGTTATGCCAAACAATGATTTTGGGGTCTGTGGAGGACGAAAGGGTTTTTAGTGCATTATCATTTATAAAATCAAAACTAAGAAACATGTTGGATAAAAATATGGAAAGTTACATGAGGTGTTATGTTTCTCGATACTCCATCGAAACCTTTCCGTTCAACAGAGCAATTGCGCATTGGAATTCCCTTTATGAAAGAAGAGGTGTGAATAATACAGCTACAAGTACAACTATTCCCAACCTTGAGAGTGTAATTGGCTCATCGTCACATTCTATAGAAGACAACATTGAGTTTGATGAAGCTATTGATAATGGATTGTTTCAACTTTAAATAGGTATCTTCTTTATCTTTATCTTATTGTTTGTCACTTTACATTTTTTTCAGCTCTTGTTATCATTAAAGATGTTACAGGTCTATATATTTAAATTTATTTAACTACAATCTTTTTATTTTTTTGAAAACGTGGGTTGACATCCATCCGAGGAAGCTGGTACTTCTCGGGACTGACAATGTCAGGCAATTCACCCATCTATCTACTAATCCATTTCTCGTGTTGAGTTTTCTTAAAACACAGATCTAGCACATTACCAGTGGCAGTGATGATTTCAACTTTAAATAGGTATCTTCTTCACCTTAATCTTATTTTTTGTTACTTTACATTTTTTTCAGCTCTTGTTATCATTAAAGATGTTACAGGTCTATATATTTACATTTATTTAAATACAATCTTTTTATTTTTTTGAAAACGTGGGTTGACATCCATCCGAGGAAGTTGTTACTTCTCGGGACTGACAATGTCAGAAACTCACCCATCCACTAATCTATTTCTTATGGTGATTTTTCTTAAAACACAGATCTAGCACATTACCAGTGGCAGTGATGATTTCAACTTTAAATAGGTATCTTCTTCACCTTAATCTTATTGTTTGTTACTATACATTTTTTTCAGCTCTTGTTATCATTAAAGATGTTACAAGTCTATATATTTACATTTATTTAAATACAATCTTTTTATTTTTTGAAAATGTGGGTTGACATCCATCCGAGAAGAAGTCATTATTGTCGGATCCTGACAATGTCAGGCAACTCACCCATCTATCTACTAATCCATTTCTTGTGTTGAGTTTTTTTAAAACAAAGATCTAGCACATTACCAGTGATGATTTCAATTTTAAATAGGTATCTTCTTCACCTTAATCTTATTGTTTGTTACTTTACATTTTTTCAGCTCTTGTTATCATTAAAGATGTTACAGGTCTATATATTTACATTTATTCAAATACAATCTTTTATTTTTTGGAAAACGTGGGTTGACATCCATCCGAGGAAGCTGGTACTTCTCGGGACTGACAATGTCAGGCAACTCACCCCTCTATCTACTAATCCATTTCTCGTGTTGAGTTTTTTTAAAACAAAGATCTAGCACATTACCATTGATGATTTCACAACAATCTAATACACAAGAGGTAAGTTAAACCCTATCATATTTGCAATTATGTTTAATTTCTTACCAGTGATGATTCTTTCTTGATTTCTTACAATTATGTTTAATTTATTTTTTATATTTACAAAATGATTTGATATATTTTTTTAAAAGTGGGATAAAACGCGACACAATTGAATTTTACAGAGGAAGATATTTCTATACTATACAATTCATAATCCACGATACATTGACAATTAATAATATACGTCCACATAAAATTCATCATCATCTATATATATCATATCATCACCATATCATTATCATAATCCCGAGTCCCGACACTACAATTATTATTAAAACAATTCCATTTTTTAAAACAATTCATAATCATATCATTACAAGTATAGAGAAGAAGAATTATCTTAAAACAAGTTTAAATGTCTAGAGAAGAAGAATTATCGTGCTTGAAGCTAAATCTACGTCCACATTAAATTGATCATCATCCATATATATCATATCATTATCATCATTCATCATCATCTATCATCATTCCATGTTTGTAAAACAATTATCCATTATCATCATTCATCATCATCTATATCATTCATCATCTACGTCCACATACAATTCATGATAATCCAAGTAAACAAGAAACATACATCATCATGATTCATCCCCATCTAATGCAATCACCATTAAGAGTAAACCAAAAAGCATAAACTCCATATCAAATCCATATGCAATCAAAATTAAAGATTATATAGTATTTCAAATTTTAAAAGGCTATCAAATCCATATAATTAAATTCAAATACCATACTCAATATTAAAAGTTTCCACACTCAATATTTAAAGTTTCCACAATAATAAAAGTTTCAAGTTTTCAACCCTCTTTTTCTTTATCCATTTCTACTCCTATGCTCCTTTCCCCAACGGTTTCTTCCACTGTGGTTGTACCCCTTTCCCCAACAACAGAAATAACCCCAGAACTTATAAGATCTTCTCGCACTATCCAAATTTTTTAAAATTCTTTCTTCTTGATTTGTCGCATCTCCATGCGACAGAAAATTTGGATCAGCTGTTGCCTTAGCTTTGAATAATATTTCAGGGTCAAAGCCGTGCTCTTTAATTATCCGCTTTAGTGTATTGTTTTGTTTGTTAACCAAAACAATATTTTCCTTCAAATTCTTAGCTGCGGATAAACTGTTCTTCGTTGTTTCCAAGTGAACTTGGAATACCTTTGCTTGACTCTTCAAATTTTCATATTTCAACTGCACAAAAAGAGTAATGTCAATTCAACATATTACTAAAAAATGAAAATTTCAAATTAACAAGAATGATTGTTTGAAAGTGATAGTACTTACAACCGCTCTATCTCTCTCGGCATTTGCAATTGCTACCAGATCCTTGTCCTTAGACCATTTGTTAAAATATGCCTGGGCCTCAGCACTAATATTTTCCAATTTGTTTAATGTCTTATCCAAAATGTCGTCTTTATAGTTGTTGTTATACGTGACAGTCCCACTTCTTACTTGGGTAAGTAAGGAATCCATCTTCGTAGGTTGATTTTGGACTGTAGCGTATAAACTATCCCTTTGCCAATAATTTTCATAACGAATAATAATCTCATTGATAAGAACTTTAGCCCTTCTCTCCCATTCTATGAGCTGATTGATATGAGGTAGAATAAACTCACTGACATTGGATTGACAATCATAACCAATTAAGTTTTCCAACGGAAAAGGTAAAGAATCTGTTCAAGATTTGAATCTAATGAAGATGATCTTCTTGGAAGTATGGGGATTTCGGCAAGATCAACTGCTACTTGTTTCTACCTTTCGTGGCTCGATCTGTTTGTGATAAAATTATTCAAGATTTAGATAAATAAATTTAAATTGAAATGTAATTCAATATTGTAAAGCATATTTAAATTGAAGTATACTGCTTTGGCATTGAATCATCTCACGGGTATTGAAAAAACCAGTTGGGTCATTGCTATCAATGCCCAAATAATCTTCATCTAAATTTATATTGTTCAAAACTGATATGCCCATTGCACTGGGCAAGCCACCAAGTGAGAGCATTGGAATTCGAAAGGAGGAGGCAATGTTTAGTGTCCCGCTAGGGGCCGAAGCAATTGGCATGCATTTACCAATGTTCTTTTTCATTGTTCCTCTGGTTGGCATTTTAAAAATGATTGGTTGAGTGGGTGTTGGTGCCACTGTTTGATCAGAAGGATTGCAATGTGCTGAAAAGTACAAGAAAAAACATGAAAAATAGGAAAACAATCCAAAAAGGAAAAAACTACGAAATTAAACGTAGTATTGAAAAGTTGTACCTTGTTGTCGGGGTATTTTTTCATGGTGCTAAGGGTGGCCATGTAGGAGTAGTATTTGGTGGTTGTTCAGAAGATACGAATGCATGCAACTGTATGGAGTGAGTTGGGGAAGAAGGTTGAGTTTCTGAAACACGTGTATGGTCCAAAGTCCCTACAATGTCATCAACATTAAATGTTATGTCAATTCAATTGGTTAAAATTTAAATTGGAAAATAAAAATAAAAATTTGGAATTTGTAAATAATATATGAGAAGGTATTACTTCTCTGGCATTTAACGAGTTTAAACTGTTGAGGGTTAAGAGAGGAGTGAGCTTCCATTTCAAATTGGGAGTCTCCCAAATCCTCAGCGTGTTGTTGGCCTCTTCCTCTTGATAACGCCTTTTTTGGGAAGGGCTTCAATAAATCTTCTCTGCAAACTATAAATTGTTAATAACTATGTAGTGTAATGTCGAAAATTGAAATACAAACTAAATAGTTTATACCTGTTGTTCTTCAAATGGAATTGACAACTTCATCAACTCCTCGTCAGTGCAAGTAGGAATTTTTTTATCTTTTAAATTTAAAAGTGCCTCGTAATAAAGGCCAAGGAGATAGTTTGTGGAATAAATGACAGGTTTTTCTGAAAGCTTTGAATTTGTTATGCAATGCCCACTTCCCTATGAAACTTAGTTGATTATCATTTTGAGTTATGCAGACTTTTGGACATGAACATGACTTATACTTACGTTGATTAGCATGATGTTTTGTGAGTAGATGCATTTGGGTTATGATTAGATTTTGTTTTCTCGTATGATCTACACGGCTCATGGACGTACTATTGGATACTAATATTATTTTTATATGGATATATTTCATGTGTTCTAACATTGGATTTCTTCGCCATGATAAGTAGAATGTAGTTGTTGAATTTACATTTCTATAACTTTGGATGATGATGGAATGCATAATTAAGTTGTGATTTAAACCTTGAAATAATGGATAATTGAATTATGTATAGATGTTAATAAATTTCATGCATATGGTTATTTTGGACATTTTGACATGGCCGCAAGGCCGAAGGAGGTATTTTGTATTTTACGAAACACAACATGATCACAACCATAAGGGGGATTGGGAACCAAACACAACAAGATGTCGGGGTGGTTCCAACATTTGGTCGTCAAGGCAACTAGTGAATTGTATTGTGTTCCTTTGTTCTTTTATGTGTTAAGAAAAATTTCCATGAGGGGAAATTTTCTAATGTGACCAAGGGGGTAAGAATTTTAATTACTTATTTTAACTTACTTTAGTAGGTGATTTCATTTGTGATTTTTTTTTTTAAATTACTTTTGCTAAGTATGTTTAGATTAATGTAACATCTTGTTTTAATTTTTAAGTTTTGGAGGGAAGTCTAGTGGGTGTAATTAATTTTGATGGTTGGCTCCTTGAGCCTTGTGTTTTCCTCTTGTATTGAATGCTTGCTTTGAGTGTTGACCACTCCAAATCCTTTGAATCTCGAATTTGAGATTTAGGGAAATTTTGGGGGACTTGTGGGACAAGTTGAACTTGTCCCACACTTCCCAAAACCCCCTACCAACCATATCTATGGGTTGAAAAGCCAAAAGGGGATTATTCATTGTTTTGGGAAGGGAAATGTGACTTTGGAGTGCACTTGTCTTCCTTTTGCATTTAATTGTGCCTTAAGACACATGGGAAGGGATGGATGTGGAAGAGAGATGTCATTCAATCCAACCACCCATTTATTGTGTTTTGGGAGTTGACTTGACTATGGGAGGTGGTCTTGAGGATGTGTGATGTGGCAGGTTACATTGATCGATCAGAGATTGCAAGAGGCGCAGGATAGAAACGGAAGAAGTATGCAGAGTTGGAGATTTTTTGACGAGATCACGGCATTTGAGGTAGGCACGAAGGTGTTTCTTCGTGTCGACCGCATAAGAGCCCTATCCGTTATTGAAAAGGTTCTAAGCTTGCTCCTAGGTTTGTGGGTCCCTTTGAGATCTTGGAGCGCCTTGGTCCCTTGGCCTATCATCTAGCATTGCCACCAAGCTTATCGCGCGTTCATGATGTTTTTCACGTTTCTATGCTTAGGAGATATATTTCTGATCCTTCTCATGTGCTAGATTGGACCGCATTGCGGAGTGCGGGATCGAGGGAGGCGGTGATGGTGGAGCCCGTGTGCATTTTAGATCGCAGGACCACGGGCCTTCGCGGTAGAGAGATTGATTAGGTTCGGGTCCAATGGGACAGTGCGATGAGTATGGGAGGAAAAAGGGGCTACATGGGAGGATGCTACATCATTGCGAGCTCGGTTTTACACTTATTTTGGTGACTTCCGGAGGAAGTCTAGTCTAAGGGGAGGGGATGTAATGCCCACTTCCCTATGACACTTAGTTGATTATCATTTTGAGTTATGCAGACTTTTGGATATGAACATGACTTATACTTACGTTGATTAGCATGATGTTTTGTGAGTAGATGCATTTGGGTTATGATTGGATTTTGTTTTCTGTATGATCTACACTGGCTCATGGACAGACTATTGGATACTGATATTATTTTTATATGGATATATTGCATGTGTTCTAACATTGGATTTCTTCGCCATGATAAGTAGAATGTAGTTGTTGAATTTACATTGCTATAACTTTGGATAATGATGGAATGCATAATTAAGTTGTGATTTAAACCTTGAAATAATGGATAATTGAATTACGTATAGATGTTAATAAATTTCATGCATATGGTTATTTTGGACATTTTGACATGGCCGCAAGGCCGAAGGAGGTATTTTGTATTTTGTAGGAAACACAACATGATCACAACCATGAGGGGGATTGGGAACCAAACACAACAGGATGTCGGGTGGTTACAACATTTGGTCGTCAAGGCAACTAGTGAATTGTATTGTGTTACCTTTGTTCTTTTATGTGTTAAGAAAAATTTCCATGAGGGGGAAATTTTCTAATGTGACCAAGGGGGTAAGAATTTTAATTACTTGTTTTAACTTACTTTAGTAGGTGATTTCATTTGTGATTTTTTTTTAAAATTACTTTTGCTAAGTATGTTTAGATTAATGTAACATCTTGTTTTAATTTTTTTAAGTTTTGAAGGAAGTCTAGTGAGAGTAATTAATTTTGATGGAAGCACACTGGCTCCTTGAGCCTTGTGTTTTCCTCTTGTATTGAATGCTTGCTTTGAGTGTTGACCACTCCAAATCCTTTTCAATCTCGAATTTGAGATTTAGGGAAATTTTAAGGGCATTTGTGGGACAAGTTGAACTTGTCCCACACTTCCCAAAACCCCTTACCAACCATATCTATGGGTTGGGAAGCCAAAAAGGGGATTATTTATTGTTTTGGGAAGGGAAATGTGACTTTGGAGTGCACTTGTCTTCCTTTTTGCATTTAATTGTGCCTTAAGACACATGGGAAGGGATGGATGTGGAAGAGAGATGTCATTCAATCCAACCACCCATTTATTGTGTTTTGGGAGTTGAGTTGACTATGGGAGGTGGTCTTGAGGATGTGTGATGTGGCATCCTACAAGGAGCCACATCACCCTCACTCTTCCCTTTTGTCTATTTATGGAAATTTCCTCTCTTGTTGAGGGGGTTGGAGGTTTTTTTTTTGTTGAAGAGTTCTTTTTTTTTATTTTGGGAGAGAAAAGAATTGGGAGAAAGAGAGAAAAAGAAGGAGCTTGGACTTGCATGCTTGGATTGTTTTGGAGGGAGCTTGGACAAAGCTTCTTGGTTTAGGCTTCTCCAATGGAGAGGTAGGAAACCTTCTCTTTTTTTTTGCTTTCATATTGTTGTTGCTTCTATGCTAAATTTGTGGATAATGTATGTTTACTTTTGTGTATTGTGAAAAATGGATAGAATGCTTAATGTGTAGTGTAGGAGAGGTCTATGGGAAAACTCATGAGGGAGGCATAAGAGTAGAATAGGAAATTGTGGAGGGAGTTTGAGAGGGATGCCCATCTTGGGTAAGAATGTTCACATTCTTACCTTGTCCTTGAGGGAGCCATAAGAGGAGGGAGGCATAAGAGTATGGGAGGAAAAAGGGGTACTTGAGGGAGGCATAAGAGTCATAGGGGCTTGAGTTTTATTGTGGAGGGTTTGGATGGGCATCTCATCTCAATGGGGAGGCATAAGGAAAACTTTCCCATAGTTCCTTCTCTTGTTGGCTTGGATGAAAGCCTTGTTGTGAAAAGTATTGTGTTATTTGTGTTTCCTTTTTGTTTCTTCTTTTTAACCTTGAATGTTGTGAAGAAAATTGTATTGTGGAAGCAAGTGTTGTTGCCTTGAGTTGGAGACCACCCTTCATTGTGTTGTGTTTGGGGCTCGGGGGTCAATGGAGGAGATTGCTTCTCTTCTCCATTGAGTTTTGGTTGGGAGGAGAGTGTCATTCTCCCCTATCTTGGTTGTGATTTGAAATACTTGGAACTTGGAGCATGGATGAAGAACACCTTGGAGCTTTGGAACCTTGTTGTTGACAATGTAAAACCACCATGTATTTACCACCTTGAGTGGAGGAAGAATGTAATATTACTTTGTATTTTAGCTTACATTATTGCAAATTTATTTCCACATGAAATAGAAAGTGTTGTAACAAATGTTGAATGAAAGTTGTTTTTTGAACTCCAATAATAAGCATGTAATATAGATGGAATCAAAAGTTGAAAGGATGACAATCTATCTATTCTCCTTCTTACTTGACTTGGAACCTCTCATGAGTATGTTAATCTTGTTTACATGTTAGTAGTTCTTGTTTAAAACTTAATGAAAATATTGTTGGACTCTTATGTGGAATGTTAGGATATTTACAAAAATATATATACATACTAGATTTCATTTTGTTGCAAAAAAAAAAGAGGTATTGAAAAGTGAGATTATTAGTGTATATCTTCTTCTTGTAGTATGAATGGATAGAGTTAAGTTTTATTGAATTTCCAATATGCCAATAGAGTAAATTACACCCTAACTCTATCATGTTCTCTCTTCATTTAAGAATTTCTTGTGAATCCTTTGCGAATCGTAAAAAGGGAAATGAAATCGATTCTTTTGAAACCCATGTTATGTTTATTGAATTGTGAAGAAAGAAATTCTAATGCAAAGTTTCTAGCTTAATAAGTTCATTACCACATTTCATTTAAAAGGAAACTAATATTTTAATTATTATCCATGTTTAAGTAATATGAAGACTAACGGATTACTATTATAGGATTTCACTAAAAACAACATACTATTAATATTTCCTTCATATTAATAAAGTATATTATCATAAGCCATAGTCAATAAATAATATCAATGAAATCTATAAACAAATCTACGCATGAACTGCCCTTTGTCTTTTGCAAAACAAATTAAGTTTCATAAATATTCTCGATGAAAAGGATCCACCTCGGTGAGGTTCTCCCTACTTCGTGAACAATCCAATTTTGAAACAGACCCACCTTTATGGGACCTTCTTGTTTTCCTGAGTATTTTAAGCCCTCGTAAGATTCAATAAAGAATCAACGCAATAGATTTCATCGGATCGTCTTTGCAACACTTTCACCGCTTTTCCCCATCGACTTTGATAACATTATCACAGAGGAGAACCTCAAATTTAAGGATGCATTCGACATCTTAGCGACTCGAGATATCAACATGGCTGGGCAGTTGGAGTTGTTTATAAATGCCTATCTCTCGTCCCCAATCGCTTTGAATAGAAATCTCTAAAAGAAAAAGGAAAAAAAAAGGGAATATGGGGATGCAGGCAAAGCCGAGTGATAACAACATAGTTGGACGACCTACTTGCTGGTGCGCTCCACTACCCGGCTCTCCACGTGCCTATGGTTTTTGTTTTTGCCTCCTTGTAACATGCGCGGCCGGGGGTGAGAAGAATAAGGAAAAGCGCCGATATCTCGCCTATAGCTCCGTCTACAACCTCCTCTTCTTCCGTCCCACGCGGCCCGGGTCTTCAAGCATGGTCTCGCATGTCTCTCTCCTCGCCCCGTGGCTCCATCTGCAGCCTCCACGATGGTCCACGCTGCCAGACAACGGTGCAAAAATGGCGGGCTGTCTCATGACATCGATTGTGATTAGCATGATCTAAGTAATTAAAAGAAGGAGGCGATCGGGGGTTGGTTGCCTACACGCACGGAGAGAGAGGCATAATGGTGGAAAGGTGGTTGATTGAATACCCACCACCCCCAACCAAACAAATTTAAGCCTTTGTTTGAAATACTTTCCCCCGATTTGACTCTTGTTCCTTTAATTTCAAATTTCAAATGTATGTATAAGCATATAGACTTATTTGAGTATAAATTTTGATAATATATCTATATATACCACTTAAATTAAAAGTATCTAATCCCTTTAAAGAGATATCTAAGAACCTATATTAAAAGATTTCTAAGCGTCAACGAAATAGCAATATATGTGTTATCCTGTAACATATCTCTACAATTATATATTAAAATATATAAAAAAAAAACATCAATAAAATTATAATACATGCATCTACCCTGGTCACCTTTATCCTCCTATAAAATGGTTCATAAAGTGAAAACGGGGTCAGCGGTCAAATACCCTTATGCAATCTAGTATCACCATGTTTGAAACTCGAAATTATCCGCTAAGGAAGAGACGAATACAACAAATATTGAAGTAGATCTCGAGTGTGCGGAATTGTGAAAATCATGCAGTTCTAGTATTGCGTTTGGAATACACAGTAAAAGATTGAAGCTTTATAATTATCAAGGTCACAAAACTTGCAGATAAAATAAACCAAACAAGGACCACTACCTTGCTTTTTTTTTTTTTTTTAAAAAAATTGTCGCATTTTCGGGTTGCCGCATGGTTGTGTGGCGCGCCGTCGTCGTCGTCGTGCGTCGTCGCCGGCTTTCGCAGGCATTACATTTTGGTATCGAGCCGGGGTTTGAAGTCGGGACCCTTGGGCACACGTAGGAGAACACAAAACAGAACCTTTACTTAGTTCGAGCTGATACTTTTAAAATATAAAGCCATAATGTTGATAATTATAGTAAACAACAAATTTTGAAAACTGACTCAAGACCTAGAATGATGAACTAACTCTCACCTTGATGCAAGTGCGGGAGGTGCGGATTGGGCGAGGGGTCCTTCATATAGACCTAGACATACCACCGCCGAAGCAGCAGCCGTAGCAGCCATTCTACCTCGTAGATCTTGTAGACACTCCAGGATGTCAATGCCGCTATACGCAGAGCCCTTGGGAGGACGACTTGCTAGACATAGTTTGGAGCCATCGCAGATGCCCAGCATCCCTCGACACGCGAGGAGCACAGAGTAGAGAATTTCCGTGCGAGTCGGCTGAGGCAGAGTCACCACAGAGAGGACATGGGGACAAGATCTCGGGACATAGGGACAGTCTCTGAGCCCTGGATGCAGAGGGAGGAGCATTCTGAGATAGACCTAGGATTCATCACACGTCAATTGCAGATCATATCGGGAGATCCTGAAGCTGCGACCATCTCACTATTTAGGTGATACAGTGGTTTTCGTGCAGAGGCTCAAGGTTGGTGAGCTTGAGCGGATGCTTCAAGCTCGCCCTTCTGCACAAGCAACACGAAAGCTCGTGTCGTAATCCATCTTCGAAGGATGGAGCAGAGTCTCAGTGGAGGACCAGGAGCGAAGCTCCATGTTGACTCGAGACGATTACAGGAGTTGTTTGAGGAGTGTTTCAGAGCAGTATTTACCCGAGATTTATACAAAGAAGCGTATGACGAGTTTCATGACCTCCTTCGCATCGATGACGGTGATGAGTATGAGAGTCGATCTCGGACCTACTCCAAAGATGCGTTGACTATATGCAGGATGAGCAGGTATGGATTCACAGGTTCATCCGGGGCCTGAACTTGGATTTGGGTGGCGCAGTGCGCATTCACTGCCCATAGACATTAGCAGAGGCCGTGGAGAAGGCCTATATTGTAGAGGAGACACGGGGAAAGATGTAGTAGGCTAGGACAGAGTTCGGAGCCGTATCCAGATGCGGATAGTAGGTCAAGGGGTCCGGTTCCTCCTCCACGGGGTGGACAAAGTTCAAGGAAAGCTTCATTCAGGCCACCACCGCGGCAAAGCGGCAGCAGCAGACCCACCCACCTTACCGACCTCCTCAGAGATTTGATGCACAGAGAGGATGTAGTATGGGGCCTCCTCCTAGGGGTCCCATCAAGACACAGGGTGCACCGAGAGCTCATTCAGTAGGATCTCGTCAGCAGAGACCTCGGCAGTCCATAGCCGGATCGTTAGGATCTCATATCTCGATCATCTAGAGTACCAGCTGGAGCTGCTTCCCACCGAGAGGACCAGTAAGGCTGTTATGGTTGCGGTGTTGTTGGACATCTTTGGAGAGATTGCCCACATAACCCTACCAAGGGTAAGACACAGAGCTCAGAGCCTACCATTGGAGATATGGCATGGAGTCATCGGATCTACGCAGCGGTCGAGAACCGCCAGGCTGAGCATCAGAGTATTGTGATTGAGACGACAGGTAGTATTGGTGGTATTTCCACCTCTATATTATTTGATTCTGGTTCTTCTGATTCTTTTATTGCACCATCCTTAGTAGAGCGTTGTAGGCTGGTGGCAGTTAGGCAGCAGGCCGTAGTTGGGACGTTGAGATGGCTTCAGGAGCCAAGTTTTCTGTGGACTCCTTAGTCAAGGAGTGTGTAGTGGATTTGGGACCCTTCACCACTACTTCGATCTTCGAGATCCTTCCATTAGGATCTTATGACATAATTTTAGGCATGGATTGGTTGTCCGCTCACGAGCTAGAGTGGATTGTTACAACAAAGATGTTGCTTGTATAGATGATCTTGGAGTAGAGTCGTGATATCGGGAGTTAGGAGGGTCGTATCCATTCGCACCATCTCCGCTATACAGCTTAAATGATGTGCGCGACAGGGTTGTCGATGTTGTTTGCTATTACGGTCGTGATGATCGGAGGATGAGTCCAGAGGACCTTCCCTCGATGACCATACCATCTTATCGAGCTTGCTGATGTGTTCCCGAGTGGAGTTACTCTGGATTACCTCCCCACGTGAGATCAATTTCCATATAGATCTAGTTCCAAGCGCAGAGCCTATCTCACGAGCACCCTATCGGATGACTACTCCCGAGTTATGTGAGCTCAAGTTGCAGCTTGAGGGCCTTACGGAGAAATGCCTAATCCATCCTAGTGTATCCCCTTAGGGTGCACCGTGATCTTCGTAAAGAAGAAGGATGGATCACTTCGGTCATTTGTGTATTGACTATCATCACCAATAAAGTAACGATCAAGAATCGTTACCCCTTCCACGCATTGATGATTTATTTGATCGATGAAGGGGGCTACGCTTTTCTCTAAGATAGATCTTAAGTCGTGATACCATCAGCTCGGATTGCGGAGACATATATTCACAAGACAGCCTTTCCGCACGAGATATGGCCACTACGAGTTCACAAAGTGGTACCTTTCGGTTTGACGAATGCCCCGCAAAGGTGTTTATGAGTTTGATGAATGGGGTATTCAAGACCTTCCTTGATCGCTTCGTGCTTATCTTCCTTGATGACATTCTGATCTACTCATGCACACGTGAGGAGCACGAGGAGCACCTTCGCGGTGTTCTTCGGTGTCTTCGCAAGCAAAGACCTTTACGGGAACTTGGAGAAGTGTGCGTTCTTTCACTGAGGTGCGAGTATTTGGGCCACATCATTTCTCGGGAAGATCGTAGTCAATCCTTCCAAGATTCGAACCATCATGGATTGGCCAGCACCCACTAGTGTGACCGAGGTGCGTAGTTTCATGGGTCTAGCAGGGTACTACAGGAGGTTTGTTCAGGACTTTTCTCGGATTGCGCACCCTATCACTTCTCTTCAGTGGAAAGGGAAGAAGTTTTATGGTCGAGATATATGTGATCAAGCCTTGATGCACTGAAGGAATGCCTTATGAGAGCACCTATTCTTGCAGTGCCAGATCCTCAGGGTGAGTTCTACGTTTGCACAGATGCTTCCTTGGCAGGACTTGGAGGTGTGTTAATGCAGGAGGGTAGATTAGTTGCCTTTGAGTCCCGCAAACTCAAATATTATGAGCTCAATTATCCGACCCATGACCTTGAGCTTACAGCAGTGGTACATGCTTTAGTGCGGTGGAGACATTTTCTTCTCGGCCGGAGATTTACACTCAGGACTGATCACTTGAGTCTTCGCCACCTCTTCACGCAGCCCAATCTCAACGCTCGTCAGCGGCGTTGGATGGAGTTACTCTGTGAGTATGAAATGGAGATAGAGCATGTGAAAGGGAAGGAGAATGTGGTTGCAGATGCCTTGAGTAGGCGGAGACATGTGGCTATGGCCACCTCAGTGGGCAGATTTGCGGAGTAGGATCTTACAAAGCAGACTTCCTCGGATAGTTTCTACCTTGCGGCCGGTGAGCAGAGATTGAGTCTCGAGACCCCTTGAGGGGAGATTTGATGGATTTTCTTTAGAGGCGTAGATGGCCTTCTCAGAAACAGAGGTCAGATATATTTTCCTAGAGATGGAGGCTTGAGACATGACATTTTGACAGAGGCTCATCGTGCACCTTATTCAGCCCATCCCGGGTGAAGAAGATGCATGCCACCTTGAGACAGTTGTACTTTTGGAGAGGACTTCAGAGAGACATAGCTTCATTTGTATCCCGCTGTTTAGAGTGCCAGAGGGTGAAGGCCAAGCATCAGCATCCAGTGGCCTTCTCTATCCTCACGCCATACCGGAGTGGAAGTGGGACACCATTTCTATGGATTTCATTGTTGGGTTGCCGACGTCGAGATACCACCACGATGCCATCATGGTCACGGTGGATAAATTGACGAAAGTAGCTCATTTTTCCCAGTGAAGACCACCTATACAGCAAGTGTTGTGGCACGAGTATACCTTGATGAGATTTTCAGATTACATGGGATTCCGTGGAAGATCATTTGCGACCGTGACCCTTTGTACACTTCCCATTTCTGGACCACCATGCAGTATGCTCTTGGGACGAGGATTAATTTCAGCACAGCTTATCACCCCGAGACGATGGATGACGAGAGGGTGAATCAAATTTTGGAGGATATGCTCAGGATGTACGTGATGGATCATCAGTCGAGATGGGAGGAGTATCTGTATTTGGTAGAGTTTTCCTACAATAATAGTTTCCAGAGTTCTATAGGCATGGCTCCTTTTCAGGCATTATATGGTAGAGAGTGCAGGACACCTCTTAGCTGGGATAGGATTGAGGACAGGGTTTCTCTTGGGCCAGCATTATTACAGGACATGGAGTAGCAGGTTACATTGATCAGACAGAGATTGCAGGAGGCGCAGGATAGACAGAAGAAGTATGCAGACCAGCATAGGACAGATCACAGTTTTGAGGTAGGCACGAAGGTGTTTCTTCGTGTCAGACCGCATAAGAGCCCTATCCGTTATGGAAAAGGTTCTAAGCTTGCTCCTAGGTTTGTGGGTCCCTTTGAGATCTTGGAGCGCCTTGGTCCCTTGGCCTATCATCTAGCATTGCCACCTAGCTTATCGCGCGTCCATGATGTTTTTCACGTTTCTGTGCTTAGGAGATATATTTCTGATCCTTCTCATGTGCTAGATTGGACTGCATTGCAGGTGCAGGATCAGGGGCAGGTGATGGTGGAGCCCGTGTGCATTTTAGATCGCAGGACCCTGGGCCTTCGCGGTAGAGAGATTGATCAGGTTCGGGTCCAATGGGACAGGTACGATGAGACTGCTGCTACTTGGGAGGATGCTACATCATTGCGAGCTCAGTTTCCACACTTATTTCAATGACTTCCAGGAGGAAGTCTAGTCTAAGGGGAGGGGGATGTAATGCCCACTTCCCTATGACACTTAGTTGATTATCATTTTGAGTTATGCAGACTTTTGGATATGGACATGACTTATACTTACGTTGATTAGCATGATGTTTTGTGAGTAGATGCATTTGGGTTATGATTGGATTTTGTTTTCGTGATGATCTACACTAGCTCATGGACATGAACTATTGATACCGATATTAATTTTATATGGATATATTGCATGTGTTCTAACATTGGATTTCTTCG
The DNA here is from genome assembly GCA_018340775.1 of Taxus wallichiana var. yunnanensis. Taxonomy (NCBI): domain Eukaryota; kingdom Viridiplantae; phylum Streptophyta; class Pinopsida; order Cupressales; family Taxaceae; genus Taxus; species Taxus wallichiana. The sequence continues at coordinate 849,939,695 of CM031243.1, forward strand.
CCATGATAAGTAGAATGTAGTTGTTGAATTTACATTACTATAACCTTGGATAATGATGGAATGCATAATTAAGTTGTGATTTAAACCTTGAAATAATGGATAATTGAATTACGTATAGATGTTAATAAATTTCATGCATATGGTTATTTTGGACATTTTGACATGGCCGCAAGGCCGAAGGAAGTATTTTGTATTTTGTAGAAACACAACATGATCACAACCATGAGGGGGATTGGGAACCAAACACAACAGATGTCGGGTGGTTACAACATTTGGTCGTCAAGGCAACTAGTGAATTGTATTGTGTTACCTTTGTTCTTTTATGTGTTAAGAAAAATTTCCATGAGGGGAAATTTTCTAATGTGACCAAGGGGGTAAGAATTTTAATTACTTATTTTAACTTACTTTAGTAGGTGATTTCATTTGTGATTTTTTTTTAAAATTAATTTTGCTAAGTATGTTTAGATTAATGTAACATCTTGTTTTAATTTTTTAAGTTTTGAAGGGAAGTCTAGTGAGAGTAATTAATTTTGATGGTTGGCTCCTTGAGCCTTGTGTTTTCCTCTTGTATTGAATGCTTGCTTTGAGTGTTGACCACTCCAAATCCTTTGAATCTCGAATTTGAGATTTAGGGAAATTTTGGGCATTTGTGGGACAAGTTGAACTTGTCCCACACTTCCCAAAACCCCTTACCAACCATATCTATGGGTTGAAAAGCCAAAAAGGGGATTATTCATTGTTTTGGGAAGGGAAATGTGACTTTGGAGTGCACTTGTCTTCCTTTTGCATTTAATTGTGCCTTAAGACACATGGGAAGGGATGGATGTGGAAGAGAGATGTCATTCAATCCAACCACCCATTTATTGTGTTTTGGGAGTTGAGTTGACTATGGGAGGTGGTCTTGAGGATGTGTGATGTGGCATCCTACAAGGAGCCACATCACCCTCACTCTTCCCTTTTGTCTATTTATGGAAATTTCCTCTCTTGTTGAGGGGTTGGAGGTTTTTGTTGAAGAGTTCTTTTTTTTTTTTTTTGGGAGAGAAAAGAATTGGGAGAAAGAAAAAAAAGAAGGAGCTTGGACTTGCATGCTTGGATTGTTTTGGAGGGAGCTTGGACAAAGCTTCTTGGTTTAGGCTTCTCCAATGGAGAGGTAGGAAACCTTCTCTTTTTTTGCTTTCATATTGTTGTTGCTTCTATGCTAAATTTGTGGATAATGTATGTTTACTTTTGTGTATTGTGAAAAATGGATAGAATGCTTATTGTGTAGTGTAGGAGAGGTCTATGGGAATACTCATGAGGGAGGCATAAGAGTAGAATAGGAAATTGTGGAGGAATTTGAGAGAGATGCCCATCTTGGGTAAGAATGTTCACATTCTTACCTTGTCCTTGAGGGAGCCATAAGAGGAGGGAGGCATAAGAGTATGGGAGGAAAAAGGGGTACTTGAGGGAGGCATAAGAGTCATAGGGGCTTGAGTTTTATTGTGGAGGGTTTGGATGGGCATCTCATCTCAATGGGGAGGCATAAGGAAAACTTTCCCATAGTTCCTTCTCTTGTTGGCTTGGATGAAAGCCTTGTTGTGAAAAGTATTGTGTTATTTGTGTTTCCTTTTGTTTCTTCTTTTTAACCTTGAATGTTGTGAAGAAAATTGTATTGTGGAAGCAAGTGTTGTTGCCTTGAGTTGGAGACCACCCTTCATTGTGTTGTGTTTGGGGCTCGGGGGTCAATGGAGGAGATTGCTTCTCTTCTCCATTGAGTTTTGGTTGGGAGGAGAGTGTTGCCTCTCCCCCTATCTTGGTTGTGATTTGAAATACTTGGAACTTGGAGCATGGATGAAGAACACCTTGGAGCTTTGGAACCTTGTTGTTGACAATGTAAAACCACCATGTATTTACCACCTTGAGTGGAGGAAGAATGTAATATTACTTTGTATTTTAGCTTACATTATTGCAAATTTGTTTCCACATGAAGTAGAAAGTGTTGTAACAAATGTTGAATGAAAGTTGTTTTTTGAACTCCAATAATAAGCATGTAATATAGATGGAATCAAAAGTTGAAAGGATGACAATCTATCTATTCTCCTTCTTACTTGACTTGGAACCTCTCATGAGTATGTTAATCTTGTTTACATGTTGGTAGTTCTTGTTTAAAACTTAATGAAAATATTGATGAACTCTTACGTGGAATGTTAGTATATTTACAAAAATATATATACATACTAGATTCCATTTTGTTGCAAAAAAAAGGTATTGATAAGTGATATTATTAGTGTATATCTTCTTCTTGTAGTATGAATGGAAAGAGTTAAGTTTTATTGAATTTCCAATATGCCAATAGAGTAGATTACACCCTAACTCTATCATGCTCTCTCTTCATTTAAGAATTTCTTGTGAATCCTTTGCGAATCGTAAAAAGGGAACTGAAATCGATTCTTTTGAAACCCATGTTATGTTTATTGAATTGTGAAGAAAGAAATTCTAATGCAAAGTTTCTAGCTTAATAAGCTCATTACCACATTTCATTTAAAAGGAAACTAATATTTTAATTATTATCCATGTTTAAGTAATATGAAGACTAACGGATTACTATTATAGGATTTCACTAAAAACAACATACTATTAATATTTCCTTCATATTAATAAAGTATATTATCTTAAGCCATAGTCAATAAATAATATCAATGAAATCTATAAACAAATCTACGCATGACCGCCCTTTGTCTTTTGCAAAACAAATTACGTTTCATAAATATTCTCGATGAAACGGATCCACCTCGTGAGGTTCTCCCTACTTTGTGAACAATCCAATTTTGAAACAGACCGACCTTCATGGGACCTCCTTGTTTTCCTCGATCGCATTTTAAGCCCGGTAAGATTCAATAAAGAATCAACGCAATAAATTTCATCGGGTCGTAATTGTAACACTTTCACCGTTTTTCCCCATCGACTTGATAACATTATCACAGAGGAGAACCTCGAATTTGAGGATGCATTCAATACTGAACAAATAACAACACGGCTGGACAGCTCGTTGTTTCTAAACGCCTATCTCTGTCCCCAATCGTTTGAATAAAAATCTCTCAAAGAAAAAAAAAAAAAACCCGAATATGGGGATGCAGGCAAAGCTGAGTAGATAACAACATAGTTGGACGACCTGCTTGCTGGTGCGCCTCCACTACCTGGCTGTCCACGTGCCTATGGTTTTGTTTTTGCCTCCTTGTAACATGCGCGGCCAGGGGCGAGAAGAATAAGGAAAAGCGCCACGATATCTCGCCTATAGCTCCGTCTTACAACCTCCTCTTCTTGCTGTCCACGCGGCCTGGGTCTTCAAGCATGGTCTGCACGTCTCTCTCCTCGCCTGTGGCTCCATCTACAGCCTCCACAATAGTCCACGCGGCCAGGACAAAGTGCAAAAACGGCGGGCTGTCTATGACCGACGTGATTAGCATGATCTAAGTAATTAAAAGAAGGAGGTGACTGGTTGGGTTGTTTACACGCAAGGAGAGGAGGCATAATGGTGGACAGGTGGTTGGATTGAATACCCACCGCCCCAACCAAACAAATTTAAGCCTGGTTGAAATACTTTCCCCGATTTGACCCTTGATCATTTAATTTCAAATTTCAAAATGTATGTATAAGCATATAGACGGATTTGTGTATAAATTTTGTTAATATATCTTTATATACCACTTAAATTAAAAGTATCTAATCCCTTTAAAGAGATATCTAAGAACCTATATTAAAATATTTCTAAGCGTCAACGAAATAGCAATATATGTGTTATCCTGGTAACATATCTCTACAATTATATATTAAAATATATAAAAAAACATCAATAAAATTATAATACATGCATCTACCCTGGTCACCTATATCCCATGGTTCATAAAGTGAAAACGGGGTCAGCGGTCAAATACCCTTATGCAATCTAGTATCACCATGTTTAAAACTCGAAATTATCCGCTAAGGAAGAGACGAATACAACAAATATTGAAGTAGATCTCGAGTGTGCGGAATTGTGAAAATCATGCAGTTCTAGTATTGCGTTTGGAATACACAGTAAAAGATTGAAGCGTTATAATTATCAAGGTCACAAAACTTGCAGAGATAAAATAAACCAAACAAGGACCACTACCTTGCTTATTTAAAAAAAAAAAAAATTTGTCGCATTTTCGGGTTGCATGGTTGTGGCGCGCCGTCGCCGTCATAGCGTTATGTCGCTTTCGCGGCATTACATGTTATGTCAGTTCCTATTTTTTTATTGATAGGTGCACCAATTGAATTTTAGTTTTGAGATAGTGGCAACTATGTATGCAATGGCCCATTTGGTATATCCGTTTGGCGACCTGCATAACTATTCGGATTGAAAAAATGAAATCAGGCGTGGCAAGAAAGTGGTGTGCAATTGCTTGCGTATCCACTCCACGCCGGATTTATTGACATGAGCTGCAAATGCCAAACAAAGTGGAAATTAATATAAATTTATAACACCAAATTGTATCGAATAAAAACAGAAAAATGATGAATTAAAACGAATTATACTTACAATCAACATGGAAACCGAACGTTGATTCGAGAAATTTCTTGTCTTCTTCCAGGAGTGTTGCCTTCATTGTAATAATTGGTAAATTTATGAACGGAAGGCCCGTAAACCGATGGATGTCATTTGCTTCGATACTGAATTGGAACATTTGGCCGTCATTCAGAGTCACATAAAAAAGGCCATCCTCTATATTGTAGGACGAGAGAAGGTAATTCAAAATATCCAGATCTGTTTCGAAATGGGGCATGTCAATGAGCCCAGTAAACTCACACGCATCCATCAAATCTTTATATTTGGAAGACATCTTTAAAACAGTATGGATGTGGGGGCACAAGGGATTCCTGTAGATGATCTTGCCCATGGATTGGACTGGATTCTCTTCTTGATTTTTTTCCTGAGCTTGCGGTTGGGAAGCATTTGAAGTCGACATTATAGTTGTGCTTGCATCTTTGACAATGAGGGATACCTCAAAAAAATCGAGAGCCGAGAAAGTGTAAATGAGAAAATGACCGGTGGGAGGGTATTTATAGGCCAAATCATGCGTCAATGGGCTCATTGACACGTGCGATGGGCTCTATTGGCCTTTATCGTCGCTGGCCTCTGATGACCTTCGCAGACGTCACGTCAATGGCATCTATTGACACATCGCCAATGGCCTTTATTGACGCGTCGATGGGCGCCATTGGTGTGCGTCAACAGAGCCCATTGATGCATATCAACAGAGCCCATTGACGTGCGTCAACAGATCCCATCGATGCGCTTCAACAGAGTCCATTGACGCGCGTCAACAGAGCCCATTGACGCGCGATCATAGAGGCCATCGACGCATGTCAAAGGGCTGTTGGCGCTTATCTTGGACGCGCGCCAAGGATGGTTATCAACGTTGTATTGTCACACGTCAAAGGTGCATTGATGTTTGGAACTCTGATTTCTCTAACTCAAAAAACCAGTGAAAATTTGGTTTTGGAATACTGTCAAATTCACCTTTCACTGAAACTGGTTCCGGGGATATTCACCAAGTATTTTCCACCTACAATTTTATAGAGGTGTCTTAAAATGAACCCCGAGGACTCCCCATAGTCATGGCTTGCAGAAGCACTCTCCATGAACACTAATGCCAAAAGCAATGCAACCACTAAGAAAGAAGCCCTCACAATTGGATTACAAACTGGGTACCCCTCTCGCACAACTTATAGTTTCCAAGAACCCAATTTATAGCCCCACAAGTTTTGGAAGCTACTAAACCCATTTAGAATAGCTTGCATTTTGCATGTTTCAAAACATAAACATTTTTCAATAAAGATGGAAATGCCACCAACCTAATTGTTTTTTTCCATGGCCTTCAACCCAACCCCAAACCACACTTCTAATCCTAAGCACCCAAAAGTAGAGTTCACTCAACCCATTTTAAAAAAAAAAAGAACTCACATTTAAGAACTGAAATCATGTAGGTTTGAAATATAATGGGGAAGAACAACAAACCCCCAAAGCTTATATCGGTGTCCTCCATCAGGATTTCAGAAGAAAGAGATTTTAACATATAAGTTACAGGTTCTGTCTGCTCATAATTGTCTCTTTCCTCTGCTTAATTTAGTGGTGTTAATAAGGATTGCATAAATTAGAGCTCCTGACAATATTGACAGAAAAAAAACTACGAGTCGAAGAATAAATATTATCCTACGTGCGGTCCAGATTCATACAATGAATAAATATTGGCATATTAAACATGTATGCAAAATGAGACTTCTTTTCCATAGGCACATGGAGTAGTTATAAAGTGCATGAATAAGATCTGCAACTTCATCTCTGTTAGATGTTATTATAGTTCCCAAATTGCTATGATTAGAGTTTCTGCACTCTGAAGTTTTTCTCTTCCCATTATTAGAAAGGGCATGGGAGCAGTTTGAAACCCATATTTTGATCTAGAAGAAAAACATTATGTAAAATTGAAAAATAGGTTTCAACACCGTAACAAAATTAGAGATACTATAGTCAATAATTAATAGTATGAATGTAGTTAGAAAATGTATAAAGCTATAACTATGCAAAAGAAATAGCCACAGGTGTTGTGATAAACACTAGTGCGCATCCTTTTCTTAGAATAATGATTCCATTGGTATTAAGTAGCCTGCAAATGCAACAACAATAATTAAGAGCTCTTCATTGAAGAGTAACTGCCCACCTTCTGATCAGAAAAGCCTGTGATGAAATGTAAAGACTAATGTATAAGATATATTTCCTATCAATCTGAGCCCTCAGAAAAAAAAACAGGTCCATCGAACTCTGATTATTAAAAATAAAAACAGATTTACCAAATTCCCAATTGTTTGCTAGGGAATACATAGCTACCATGAATGGAATCCATAATGTAAAACCACTTTATAGGCTGCCTATACACCTGGGAACAACAAATTTAATATTTTATTTTGGGAATAAACAGAGAAATATGATGTTTAGTTTATCGTTTGATCAAAGAGACCTAATCAGAAAATTGTGACGGCAGACTGGAGGGATCCGCCATCCATGTATTCCAATATGAAGTGGATCTCTTCTCCCTTGTCCAAAATTCCATGGCATTTCACGATGAAAGGGGAATCCGTCTTCTTCAGGATCTCCATCTCGCGGATTATGTGACCCCTGATGTTGTGATCGTGGTTTGTGATATATATAACAAATGCAAATTTAAAAACTAATCTTAAAATTGATCATTTCTTAACTAATTTGTAATATTGATATAGTGGGCTTTTACTTAGTGAAATTCTGAATTATCACTGCTAGCAATTGTCATTATATTATGATCCAAGTTTTATTGGTCTTAATAACTTACGAATGTAAAATCATAGCCATACATTTATTTTTAATTGTAGTGAGTATTATCTCATGCTTCTTTTTGTATTCTTCTTTTTGAGTAGAATTAAACAATGTACTTGAAAAGGTTTAAAAAAACTTAAAATTGGCTTTACTTATTTGTTAATTTTTTTGATCGCTTATTTAAAAATTTAAATATGATGTATGTGAATTGAAAATTTCTTTGTAAAGATACCTTTAAACTCCTCAAAATAGAACAATAGAAATCTAATTGCTTAAGAATGTAATCATGGTTCTCTTACGTAACACCCTTCATAATGTGAAGTAGGATATATTGATAGCATATCCCATTTTTAGAAATAGTTGGGCTTCTTCCTTTAAAATGCGTTGGAAAAAAAAATAAAAATTGTTGTTAATCTCCTTACGACATCTATTCCTTTTGTTGGATTATTTCCCACCAAAAGTGATGGTTTTGTTTTCATTAGAGATACAATATAATTAGGGTACATATGGAATATGATACTTATCTATTCTTTGGAAACAAGCATAGACACATAAACATTCATTCTCCTATCTTATAAAGTCTAAATATATTTTTAGCAATGAATGTGTCGGATTAAGATTTTGAAAAAAGTAACTAAAGGAAAATTTACTTTTCAAAATAATTTTAAAAACTCCAAATGTAAATTACATCACTACATTTCGTTGACACTATTAACATAAAAATTGAATTTAAAAAAAAAAAAAAAAAGAAAAAGTCATTGCCACTCTTCCAAATTTCTATTTGAGTTCACAAAAAAATTCATCACAAGGTGTCACTATGAGACATCAACCTTTTGACTTCATATTTGAGCTTCACCAAATTGTCAAACTTTTTGGCACTTTCATTATTATTACAAATTTGATTTATTATGTGATATAATAATAAATGATGCCCTCTTATTGATTTGAAAGAGGCAACCTTGACAAACTTTCCCTCTGTGCTTTGTTCTCGAGAGCTATCAATATATTCTCCCGTGCCCGCTATTCAAATTGAAAATACTTATGTAATGTAAAGATATTTGAAAAATAGTTAAGAGAAACAAATAGTTTTTCTTTGACCGTAGTAAAGGTCTTATTAGCGACGTCAATATCATGAATCAAATTTGAAGTCATCAATGTCTTTTAGCTTGTCATAGAACGGTGATTAAAAATTTACACTTCAATTTTTATTTTTTTGAAATTTAAAGTTATACTTCAATACTAAAAGTCATTAAAATACTATAATTTTTATTAGAAGAATTAACTAAAAAAATCACTTATAAATTGTATGTTAAGTTAATTTTTATAACTTGTTAAATTTATTTTAATAAGTAAAATATTAAATAATAATTAAAGTAACAAAATTCATACTTATTAGCTATTTATTTTCTATATTAAAAAAATCTTCATTTACTTCACATAAATTATGCACAAAATTACTAAGAAAAATGATAAATCTATAGAAAATAATCAATTACCTTACTCTTTCTATTTTCAAAATAACAATATACTCTTTTATCTTTTGTTAGCTTGTAAATCATGTTTGAAATTTGGTGGTTTATTCTCAATGCCCTTATTTATTTTGTAAACTAGTCATTTAAATATTACTTGTTTTTATAAATATTTTATTACCAAATCCACAACCTTATGCATGAGTGAGAATTTGTACAAGAAACAAGTGAAGTCAAGTCCTAGTGAGTTTTGTTGCTCAAAATATTATCAAATGTGTTGGCCAAGACATTGTTTGATAAAAATACCGAATGTATTTTTGAATTTTGGAACAACTTACTACGTAATGTATAATTTGTTTAAATACATGTCTATTTTACACATTAGCACCACAATTATGCCATTTTTATTTCTCAATATTTTCTCAATAGTAAATTGTTATTACTTATTGCTTCTTGTGTCTACAATATTTCAAAAAAAAAAATTGAATAAGTGTGTACTTCTTAAATTATAGGTTTTAACAAATATATTGGAGGCATGCCATGAATTCTCAAAAATGTTCTATTTGTTTCCTTAAGAAGGTATAGTCTAGTTTGAGAACAATAATCTTTTAATTGAAGATTCTTTAGTGTCTTCTCCATACCTATGTTTTCTATTTGTTAAGACAACTTTACTAGGAATGAAATGATTTGAAAAATGTGGCACTACGATTACCTAGTAAAGTTCATGTCTCATGCTAAAATTTTGTGTTTTTATACGACCAACTTACAAATTTGTTACAATAATTGGTCAAATTTATAACTTATCTAATTATTTTTTGAATCTTAATTATTTAATTTTAATAAATTTCAAATCATTATTAGATGTTACATTTTTAATAATTTCCACTTTTTTCCATATTTATTTTATTTAAATTAATAAGATATATATTAAAAAAATTAAAACTTACATGTCATTTACAAAAGGTGAAGCTTAGCCTAACTGTCAAATTAAAATATGAGGAGCCCTTCAAATTTGATGAACACACGCGGTACTTAGATACGCCCTTCCCTAAAAGAAATCAACCCCGCACCGCATGTTTGAACATCGACGGATTTTTGACGCGCATGTCGAACGTATATATCACGGGAAGAAAAATCGTATACAAAACAGTGCAGATCACTACCTATCGGATGCTAAGTTTTCTTCTGACTGTCTATGGCATACACCAGTGCCGAGATTTCGCTCTAAGTTAAAAGGCCATTGCCTAAGGACTCTTTCGTAAGCAATGGGAAAAGTGGTTACTACTGGATTCATTCGCAGATATGATGAGTAAATCGAAGAGACCAACAATCGTAAAGGTCAGCTTGATTCGTTTTATCATGTTCCCTACTTTTATCTTCGTTGTAATACCCCGTAGGGCATCGAATCCGTTTACGCCACCTTGGCCTCCTCCCAACCACTCAACCTCGCCAACTATTATGGTCATGTCATGTCTCGTCCTTACGTGAGGAGTTGGTGGAGTCATTTTTTTCTTCACCATGATCTTTTTTGTTGATTTCCTTCTTGAATGCGCTGAGGTGGAGTGTTGGGCACGTTTTCTTGCTTGCCGCGGTGGCGTGTTCTAGATAGTGGATTCATTGATGGTGAAATGAAGGTCTATCGCCCGATGTTGTGAGGGTGGGTGTGGGTTCTCAAAATCGTGGCCGCATAAAGTGATCGGTGGAGTGTAGAACTGAACTTTTCCTAGAAAGTGCCGTGAGGAAGTATTTGGCTATTCTGCAGCCTACAGGCGTGCGCAGAAGTAAACTTATCTCGGAAAATCGGTGGCCTCCCAGAGAGAGTTAGTGCGGCAGTTGCCGCAGTGGCGATCCCGAACCGTTGGTGTTGATCCCGATGTTCTAGTTGCACGCGACCACGCCATGATCAGTTGTTGCGAGAATCTTGCACTGTGTAGAGAAGAACGAGATAAAGTTTTAGTTGAGATGTCTTGCCTTTTCATTTTGGAAAGTCGCTCACTCTCTGTGTGATGAAATTTAGTGCAAAGATTCTCTAATGAGACCTGCAACAGGTCTGTAGGTATTTGTTTTGTATCCTTAAAATCAAATTTATCAGAGATCTGCACGTGATAACCTTTGTGACAGTGCTGGATGGTCAACCGAGCTGTTGCGACGCCTCGGCTGGATTTTGGAGGCCCTAAATCCTTGGGCGGTGGCGATTTGGGTTTTCCTGATCTTGTTTCGAGCCGTGGTGTGGAACTTGGAAGTCGTGTTTCCTCGGCGGCAGGGGCTTGGTGCTTTCCCTTTGGAGGTGCTCACCGACTATGAAAGACTAGCGGAGTTCATTCCAAACCTGGTTTTGAGTGAGATAATACAAGGTAATAAACAAGGGAGAATACGAGTGAGGCAGAGAGGAATGCAACGCAACATGTATTGGCATATCAAAGCTCAAGTTGTATTGGACCTACAGGAACTTACCCATTTGGAAAATGGGAAAGAATTACACTTTTCTATGGTTGATGGGGATTTTAAGCAATATGAAGGGAAGTGGTTTTTGAGAGCCGGTCCTAGGTGACAGATCACACCCATAGGCATAGGAGATCTATGCAATGTTGGAGAAAATGTCTTGGGAGATGAAGGTAGCAGGCTATTTTTTTAGATCCAGAACTTGTACCGAGTTTGTCTCTTCAAAATTGATTATGTGACAGTGAGGGTGTTACCAGCAGACCTGATGAAATTTTATTTACAAAGATTCTCTATTGAGATCTTACTTGTTGTACGATGTAATTCATGAAAGAGAACCTCATAGAGGCTGATCTGTTTCATATCGTAATATTCATGAAACACAATTTGCTTTGCATTATATGAGCTTTTTCAATGAGTCACCAGTCAGGCAGTGCATAAAGTTTTCTGTTGGAATTATCACACCTTACAAGCTACAGCTGTAATGTTTGCACCGAGAGTTTGATGTTGTCCCCAATCTGATGAAGAAGAAGGTTTATTTATCATTACGGTAGATGCCTTCCAGAGCCAGGAGCGTGATGTAATCATTATGTCTTGTGTCCGAGCTTCAAATCATGGGGTTGGGTTGTAGCTATTTTTCACCGCGTGAATGTGGCGCTAGCACGAGCTCATAGAGCACTTTGGGTTAAGGGAAAGCAGCGGCATTGAAACAATCATATGCATATGGAGATGGCATTTTAAACCAGGCATGTTAAACCTGCCCTTGCAATCTTCTGCTACCCTTTTATTATGTCATGAATTGAATGTACTTCTATTTTTTTATCTGTTATGGCATTTAGAATGGGCTTCGCTTTTTCTTGCTCCTCAATTAATTGCTCTCGGCTTCAAAATGGTATTTTGTAGCATAAAATTATTTCACAATGAACAAAATGAATGAACTATGTAAACAAAAAAATTAACCTTTGTTTATGTTATTATTTACTTCAATTGTCGATCAATAGTGGTAATTTATGAAAAGCTATCTCAAATCGACATAATTCTAATTCCATTTAAAAAAAAATGGCTAGGTTGCTTTATGACTGCCTGATAATGCTTTTATTCTAAATGGATGTAATAGTGAAAGGCAGAAATTAAATTTGTAGAGTGAAGGGCAGAGGTAAAAAAAGTACTTTTGAATGAAATCTAGTTGGTCTTGCCTGTGTCCTGAAGAGTTCTTCTTTTGTTAGGAAGCTATTTAAAATATGCCTCTGGGCAGCTGTACGCAAATTGCAGTCCTAGGAATAAACACATGAAGATGCATAGTTGCAGTCTGTAGGGTTTTGCAAAGCGTTATTATCGATCCAAGAATCAAACAATTGTCTCCTTGAAATTATTGGTGAAGGCGAAAACCATGTTTTAGTTTTAATTTAATTGCTTTTGGTTACAATTTCTGCAATGCCATTTTTTTGGAAGATATTCAAAACAACAGAGGCCCATGAATATGTTTAAACTTGGAAATTGTAGAGTTTTCTCCTTTTTGGTAAAGTGTATGATGTTATAGACATTCAATGTAAATTATTTTCCTTGTGAATCGAACTCTGTAGTAGCAGATGTTTTCCTTGGAGCGACTATGAGGATAGGTCGAGTAGACTGTCGTGAAATAGAGGGGTATGCCAAACTATTCATATGTTGTTTTAGAGACGGAAGAGAAGGCTTAGTTCGTAGGAAGAGTATTTTGCTTTGTATTCCTCCTTCGCTGACTGTAGACCTTGTGATTGGTGACTCGTGTTGGGTCACGGTAGAGGATCTTGTGTCGATTCACTTATATTTTCAACAGACTATCCCTTGCTTGTTTAAATCCAAGTATCGAATGAAATGGGTTTCTATTAAATCCATTTTGTAGCTTAGCAAACCTTCAATAATTCAGGTAGGGACTTTCTGAGTAAGTGTTGAATGAGGCATGTATGAAAATAGAATGGTTACCTTTCTTCGAATTGGGTTAGACTTGTATGAAAATGGAAAAGGTAGGAATCAACTCAGTTACATATTTTAGTGGGCTAAGTCCTTATCTCTTACAACGATCATACGAGTGGTGGATTACGGGTTTATTACTGTTTATGTGATGTAAGATAATAACAACCTTTGGTGAAAAGACTTCTTCTTGATCCTTGCTTGTGTAATCCAACTATAGTTGTTGAATGTAATTTAGTTGGATAGAATCTAATTTATTTAACTTCTTGAAGAAAAATAATTAGGTTCGGTGAGAATTACTTGGCATTTTGAATCTTGATTCAGGGTTTTGTGTTGTGAGTATTATATGTATGTTGGTTTATTCAGTCGAGTGAAGTTAACTTTAATCTTTGACTGATTTGTGTTCATATATGGTTGGGGCCTATATTCTTCCTAAAACATGGATGTGCGTTAATGCAGTCTTGTTAACAAGTAATTTTGAATATGTTAAGTCATTTGACCGATCTTTATCTTTTTGGTTAATAATAATAGAATGATGTTTGGGTGTTAGATTTCAATCACGTAATCCATAGGATTACTTGACTGAAATCTCAATACTCTCAGCCTTGTTGTCTTCACCAATAAGGTCTCACCTTGATTATCTTTGGAATATCTCTCTCACTTGAATATTGGGATTCCTCCTTGTTGGCTGGTATAAATCTCGTCATCTTGTGAAACATATTGATTAGTGGTTTGTGATTTGATCCATTCTTGAGTTTAGAATTTTACTTTCATGATATTATAAAATGTTAGCTTACTGTTGCAATGGGTAGTCTTAACATGCTCAGTTCTCGCGAACTGATTCCAGCTAGTATTTGTGCAGATGGATTGTGCGAGTAGAATAAAGGAAAGAGTTGTAAAGGTTTCATCAAAGTGCAACTTATGAAGTTCTTTGTAAAAGTGTTCTTTGTGTTGTAAATTGTGTAATATTGCTTCGAAAGAGTTTATATGACCTCTAGCCCGGAATTGTATGGAAAATTCGTGAAGAAGTTGTTTTGTCTTTATTTTGAAATTTGGCTGGTAAATCTTCTTATTGAGAAATGTTATTCAATCCTTTCACTGACATAAGCATTGTAAACTTTGATCTTGAGAATTAAGTGTTAATTTAAATCTTTCTAAGACTTTGTATTGATGTGTTATATGTAAGCTTTAATGGGGTGGGTTTTCCTTACAGAAGTTACCTAAAAGTTTTATTCAAAGAAATATGTTGTGGAGGAGATCCCCTTGAAAACAAACAATGCCTTAAGTAATCAAGAGTGAGACTATCCTTGCAAAGTGATTTTATATAGCGTGTTATCCCTAACTGAACTAGTAAAAACTACTCTTTTTGGTGAACGCTAAAGACAAGCTTAAAGGAAAACAATGGTTAGTTTATAATAAGATATTAACAAGTAAGAGAAGAAAATTTTGAAACCACTCAATTTATCCCTCAACCTATTTAACAAAGTAAGTAGCTTCCTCTTGATAAGCTCTTCGGTGAAGCCTAAGTAAGAGCGCTATTTAACTACGTATAAAACCTCAAGCTTCAATTAAACCTTAGTAAGAACTAATGACGTCTTAAAGAGGAATTTAACTCGACCTTATCTCCTTAACTCTTTCCCAGGATACTTTGTAAGTCATCTTGATTTTGTTGAACACGAATTCTTGTTGTAGCAAGGTAATGAGCAATTTTTAGTAATGTAAGTATGGACAAATAGCCTTGTGGAATTAAATTAGTCCTTTATTAAATAATGGAACTAAACAACTAAATGTCGTAAAAAGTGAAGACTTTTAGTGAACTTCTTTAGCAGTGTATAAGAAATTAACTCTGTTGGTAAGGTGAATTTGTGCGAATCATATATTGAATCTTTCTAAAAACATAAGTCATGAGTTAAAGGGTGTTATATCAAAATAAGTAACCTTCAATCATTCTTACTGTGGCTTGCCCTATTTGTTAGAGTGTTCTGTCGTTGGACTTCTATGTTGTCTTGTCAAAAACAAAGAAAGGTGTATTATCCTTTGGGGTGTGAACGTTTCCGTGCTGACCTTGTGGTTCTCCCCGTAACAAGTGGTTCCTAGTGTTGGTTGTAACCTTGTGACAACATGTTGTGTCGTGTTATGTGTCAAGCAAGTCAAAAAAAAAGTTATCCTGTATTTCACTGTGTTGTTCGTGTGTGAATTTATGGATCGTTACACGTCGCATTTTCGTCCAATGATTTCCAATACGGCCACAATCAGACTGAGGCACAAGCTTTGTTTGAATTAAATATGTCTGTGAAAGTGGATCCAACTCTTTCCTTGTCTGGCTGGGTAGCTGGAAATAATGTCTGCAACTGGTCTGGAATAATTTGTGATCACAAATCACAACGGGTCGTGAGTGTGGTTCTCAAATTTAAGGGTCTCGCCGGGACTATACCCCCTCATATCAGTAATTTGTCCTTCCTTACAACTCTCGACCTCTCCGGCAACCGTTTCTTTGGTGTCATACCCCAAGAATTGGGCAAACTAGAGAAGCTGCAGTTCCTTAAGTTGCAGAGGAATAGCTTGCAAGGTTCAATTCCAGTTAGTCTGCGTGCATGCACAAATTTGCAGCAACTCAGATTAAATAATAATTTCTTGAGTGGAGTTATTCCGACGGAGCTGAGTTCCTTGCAAAACATGAAAAAACTCAACCTCTCTTCAAATAATTTGACAGGTATAATCCCACAAACCTTGTCGAATTTTAGTACACTTAAAACCTTAGATCTTGCCAGTAACTTTCTGACCGGCCCGATCCCCACTAAATTCGGTGCTCTCACCCATTTAAGAGTACTCGATCTTGGATCAAATAAGCTTTCAGGAGAAATTCCCAAGTCTTTAAGTAACTGCACAAAATTGCGCTTCTTGTCGTTGTATGAGAATGCGCTCGAGGGACCGATTCCATCCGAGATTTTAACATCATTGACCAGATTAGAATATCTCTATCTTGATTCCAACAAACTCAATGGTACCATCCCGGAAGGAATTGGCAAATTATGGAATCTGAGAAAGCTCTACTTGAACAAAAAAATTTTTACAGGTGGTATTCCTATGGCCCTGGGAAATTGTTCTTCTCTGGTGGTGTTGGATTTATCTACAAATTCCTTGTATGGCGGGATTCCAGCGGAATTATGTTCGCCTACCCAGTTGCAGAAACTATGGCTTAGCGAAAATAGCCTTTCAGGATCGATTGCATATTCTCTCATGAACTGTACAGAATTGAGAATGTTGAATCTATATCACAACAAATTTGTAGGACCAATTCCAAATGATATAGGCTACAAGCTACCCAAATTGCAGGTGATTGAACTCAGCTTCAATCAGCTAACCGGCAGTCTCCCAAAATCCATAGGAAATTGTTCGGCGCTCTATTTTCTCACCACAGTAGAAAACCGCTTAAGCGGGGTGATACCCCATGAATTAGGGGTGCTCACTGGTCTACAACGACTTGCCCTTGGTCGTAACCGCTTCAAGGGAGATTTTCTTCCTTTACTGTTAAATTGTACACAATTACAGATCCTTGGTCTAGAGTTCAACGGCTTCGTGGGCTTCATTCCGGCAGAGATTGGCCATAAGCTCACCGATCTACAAGAATTTAATATAGGAGGGAATCAATTCACTGGGGAATTCCAGAGTCTCTTGGAAATTGTACTCAGCTCTCAATTCTTTTACTCTATACAAATCACCTAAGTGGCGTGGTGCCTCAAGAATTGGGAATGCTAACTGCTCTACGAATACTGTCGCTCTACGGAAATGGGTTATCAAGCAGAAACTGCGGTACAATATGTTTGCTGGATGTGCTGTACAACTGCTCCGTCCTGGAAGAAATAAATCTTTCATCTAACCATTTCAGTGGCACTCTGTCAAGGGGCATAGGAAACCTCTCTCCCAGGCTCTCAATACTCTACTTAGATGGCAACAATATAACTGGCAATATACCAGAAGAAATTGGCAACATTACTGCATTGACTCAATTTATTCTAGCGGGTAACAATGTTATTGGCAAAATTCCCAGTGCACTAGGCCGTCTGAATAACCTACAATATTTTGACTTGGGTTTCAACAAATTGCAAGGTCGCATTCCGGCAGAGTTTGATAAACTGGCGGACGTAGAATATCTATACCTGCAACATAATCATATTTCCGGAGATATTCCTTCACAAATTGGAAGTCTGAAACAGCTTAGATATCTTGATCTCAATCATAATGAGCTCAACGGATGGATACCGAATGCCATTGGACAATGTTTTCGCCTTGAGATGATTGACATCTCTTATAACAGCCTTTCAGGAAACATCCCTATGGAGATCTCAAGCCTTCATTCCTTGACGTTTTACCTCAATTTGTCACACAATGCATTGTCAGGAAAACTGCCTTCGGGTGTTGGAAATATGCATGTGATGCATATTTAATTCCAACTATAGCTTTTTTAGGAAAGCTAATTTTAGCTTTAGTCTTGTTTTAGTTTGCTTTAGTTAAGTTAGCTTTATCTTATTTTTATCATTAGATTTAATTCAAATAAATCTGTTTTAAATCATGCATAGCATGCAACTGTTTTAAAGCATGAGTTTAGATTTAGAATGCTCAGTTGAAGAGCTGTTAGTGGGTGAGTTATTCTATTTAAATAACAGCAATTGTAATTGCTTTGTATGCACACACAAAGGTGTGAAATCTGCACAAGCAAGGAAGGATGTGCATTGAAAGCACACAACTGCACGCTTGATTGTAAAGAGCTGAAGCTCTGAGTATGATGAAGCTTTTATTAATGGAGATTATGCACAGCAGTGCTGGTTCGAATATTCATATGTTTATGCAAGTTATTTAAGTATTCTTGTTTATTTCTTTTATGTTGTTTGTTGTATAAGACTGCAGATTTTCTACAAATTGGTATCAGAGTAAGGTTATTCCAGCAGCTTATTAAATTGGTAGCAAGCTATGGCTTCTACATCCGGCATGCAGACGCATGCAATTTAATGGAAAGAATTACGAATACTGGTCATTGACCATGAAGGCGCTATTCAGATCTCAAGACGTGTGGGAGATCGTTGAAGATGGGTACACAGAGCCCACAAATGCAGCAGCATATACTGCACTTTCTCAAGCAGAGAAAGATACTTTGAAGGAGTTACGAAAGAAGGATGGCAAAGCTCTTTTCTATATTCATCAGGCAATGCATGAAAGCATTCTTCCAAGAGTGGCAGCAGCCAGTCAAGCAAAGACTACATGGGATACTTTACAAGTTGCATATCAAGGTAAGGAGAAAGTAAAAACCGCCAAGCTACAGTTACTTCGTAGAGATTTTGAGAATTTAGCAATGAAAGATTCAGATTCTGTAGAATCATTTTTTACTTATGTAGTTGGCTTAGTCAATCAAATCAAATCTCATGGTGAGACTCTTGAGGACAGAAGGATTATTGAAAAATTGCTTAGAAGTTTGCCTACGAAATTTGATCCTTTAGTTGTTGCTATTGAAGAAACTAAGGATCTGAGTCAGTTTTCTATTGATGAGTTGCATGCATCACTAATCAATCATGAACAGAGGATGAATAGATCACATGCAAGTGTAGATCAGGCTTTTGCATCTCAGACAGCAGGTAGTCGTGGCAAAAGAAGAGGAAGTTTCAGCCCAAGAGGCAGAGGAAGAAGTCCATCCAGAGGACGTGGCAGCAGTTCATCATACTCAAGTGGAAGAGGACATAATCAAGAACAGAGTTATGGTCAGAGACAAGATAAGTCTCATGTTCAGTGTCATTATTGCAAGAAGTATGGGCACTATGCTTATGATTGCAAGAAAAAGCAATATGATCAAGAGAGACAAAATCAAAATCAGGTTGGAAGTTCTATTTCTAAACCTATGTTTATTGCATGCACAAGGATTGTTGAAGCAATACCTTCTTTATCCCCTATTGAATGTAATTTGTCAAAAGAGAGTCCATGTGATGTATGGTATTTAGATTCAGGTTGCAGTAATCACATGACAGGTAATCTAGATTTGTTTTCTAGTTTGGATGATTCAGTTAAGAGTGATGTAACTCTTGGAAATAACAATATTGTGTCTGTGAAAGGAAAAGGCACGGTTAGTATTCTAACAAGATAGGGGGAGCAAACAAGTATGCAAGATGTTTACTATGTTGCAGGTTTGAAACATAACCTTATGAGTATTGGACAACTGGTACAGAAAGGATACCGAGTCTATATGGAAGACAATGAGTGCGTGATTGTGGACAAAGCTCCTAGCACTCAGTTGATTGCAAAAGTGAAGATGAGCAGCAATAGGATGTTTCCATTGATTTTGAAACCTGGAAAGAAGAAGAAATCAGATCTGTTTGCAGCAAAGTCATGCGTTAAGCCAAATCAGTCTTTTGTTGAGTCCTGCACTCAAACAGATGAGTCCTGCGCCAATGAAAATCAAGTCTGCGCTGAAGGAACACAATCAGCTTTTCATTCAGTTATGAAGGATGAAACATGGCTTTGGCATCTAAGGTATGGACATTTGAATTTTGGAGGTTTGAATTTATTATATAGAAAAAATATGGTTAAAGGTTTGCCATTGATTCAGAAACCTGAAAGGGTATGTGAAGGTTGTATTTTGACAAACCTTATGAGTATCGTAGAAATTGGATACCGGATAGTCTATATGGAAGACAATGAGTGCGTGATTGTGGACAAAGCTCCTAGCACTCAATTGATTGCAAAAGTGAAGATGAGCAGCAATAGGATGTTTCCATTGATTTTGAAACCTGGAAAGAAGAAGAAATCAGATCTTTGTTTGCAGCAAAGTCATGCATTAAGCCAAATCAGTCTTTTAAGTCAGAGTTGAGTCCTGCACTCAAATGAGATGAGTCTTTGCCAATGAAAATCAAGTCTGCGCTGAAGGAACACAATCAGCTTTTCATTCAGTTATGAAGGATGAAACATGGCTTTGGCATCTAAGGTATGGACATTTGAATTTTGGAGGTTTGAATTTATTATATAGAAAAAATATGGTTAAAGGTTTGCCATTGATTCAGAAACTAGAAAGGGTATGTGAAGGTTGTATTTTGGGGAAGCAACACATAGATTCATTCCTAGTTGGCAAAATAGCAAGAGCAAGTGCACCACTTGAGATTGTACATTCAGATTTATGTGGACCTATGCAAACAACTTCTATTGGAGGTTGTATTTATTTTATGACATTCATTGATGATTACACAAGGAAGACATGGGTTTATTTTCTGAGAAATAAATCAACTTTGATACATTTCAGCAGTTCAAGGCATTAGTGGAGAAGCAAAGTGGATACTACATCAAAGTTCTCAGAACGGACAGAGGAGGTGAGTATGTTTCTAACAGTTTATGAATTTTTGCAGATATCATGGTATACACAAGCATTTTACTACCAGGTATACACCACAACAGAATGGTGTGGCAGAGAGGAAAAATAGAACCATCATGGAGATGGCGAGAAGCATGTTGAAGGCAAAACATCTTCCAAATGAGTATTGGGCTAGGGTAAGTGTGAGTATATTACTTTTGTTTATATTTTGAACAGTGTGTTCAACTTAACGAAACTTGTTAGGAACATGGTTCCTCAACAAGCATGGACTAATAGGAAACACAATGTTTCACATTTCAGAGTTTTTGGTTGTGTAGCATATGCACATGTACCTGATGAGCTAAGGAAGAAGTTAGACAACAAAGGAGAAAAATGTATTTTTGTTGGGTATTCAGAGAATACAAAAGCATACAAGTTGTACAATCCAGTCACTAGAAAGGTTGTGATCAATAGGGATGTACAGTTTATTGAGAATGAAGCATGGGATGGAAGTATAGAGAAAATAGTGAGTATAGCAACATCTATTCCACATGATGATATGACAGATGAAACTTTAGAGCAACAAGCTACTGTATCTACAAATCTTGGACATGCACCACAAGTTGTAGCACAAGCTACACCTCCATCTACAGTCAGGAGGTCACCAAGATTTCAGCCATCTTCAGCCATGCAAGAGACACCACAGGGAACACCAGAAGCTACTCCATCACCAAAAAGTAGTCCTGCATCAAATGCTCCTACGCAGCGGAAAACAAGAAGTCTAAGTGAGATTTATAATGTTGATACAACTAATTCATTTTCAGTTTTTGCATTATTTTCTCAAGCTGCAGATCCAGTATATTACGAAGAGGCTATAAAGAATGAAGTTTGGGAAAAAGCCATGGATGATGAGATTGATGCTATAGAGAAGAATCAGACATGGGAGCTAATGGATCTTCCAAAAGGAAAGGACGTGATAGGAGTCAAGTGGGTCTACAAGACAAAATACAATGCTGATGGAAAAGTACAAAAGCACAAAGCAAGGCTGGTTGCAAGAGGTTTTACGCAGCAATATGGAGTTGACTACAACGAAACATTTGCACCAGTAGCACGTTTGGATACAGTAAGAATGGTTTTAGCAATTGCAGCTCAAAACAAATGGCCTATTTATCAGATGGATGTTAAATCAACATTCTTAAATGGATTCCTTGAAGAGGAAGTTTATGTAAATCAGCCAGAAGGTTATGAGATTGAAGGTCATGAAGGAAAAGTATACAGATTGAAGAAAGCGCTCTATGGTCTCAAGCAAGCACCTAGAGCTTGGTACAACAAAATAGATTCTTATTTGATTGAGAATGGTTTCAGTAGGAGCAGCAATGAGCCTACCTTATACACCAAGATAAATGAGCAAGGTAAAATTTTAATTGTTTGTTTATATGTAGATGATTTGATCATTACTGGAAATCTATCTACAGAGTCATTCAAATCAGCCATGAAGAAGGAGTTTGAGATGACAGATCTTGGTCTTATGCATTATTTTTGGGTATTGAAGTTCAACAATCAAAAGGTGAAGTTTTTATCTCACAAGCAAAGTATGCAAGTGACGTTTTGAAAAGGTTTAACATGTTGAATTGTAAGCCAGCACCAACACCAGTTGTAGTAGGTTTGAAGTTGAGCAAAGAGGATGAAGGATCATTTGTGGATCCAACATTGTTTAAAAAGTTGGTTGGAAGTCTTATGTATTTGACGGCCACAAG
This sequence comes from Taxus wallichiana var. yunnanensis, assembly GCA_018340775.1. Lineage (NCBI taxonomy): Eukaryota > Viridiplantae > Streptophyta > Pinopsida > Cupressales > Taxaceae > Taxus > Taxus wallichiana. The sequence continues at coordinate 849,961,991 of CM031243.1, forward strand.
GCCTGATATCATGTATGGTGTGAGCCTCATATCAAGGTTCATGGAATCTCCAAAAGATTCACATTGGCAAGCTGGAAAAAGAATTTTGAGGTATGTACGTGGAACAAGAAATTATGGAATTCTTTATTCAAGTTCAGATGAGTTCAAACTCATTGGTTATACAGATAGTGACAATGCTGGAAGTATAGATGATTGGAAAAGCACATCCGGCTATACTTTTCACTTTGGAACAGAGTGGTTTCATGGGCATCAAAGAAGCAGCCCATTGTCACATTATCTTCAGCAGAAGCAGAGTATGTAGCAGCAACAGGAGCAGCATGTCAAGCTGTTTGGATGAGAAGAGTGTTGACAGATTTACAACAGAAACAAGAGGAAGCTACACAGATTTTTTGTGACAACAACTCAGCCATAGCGTTGTCTAAAAATCATGTTTTTCATAAGAGGAGCAAGCATATTGATACGAGGTATCATTTCATCAGGGAGCTGGTAAACAACAAGGAAATTCATCTTGAATTTTGTAGATCCGAAGATCAGTTTGCAAACATTTTTACAAAGGCTTTAGCAAAAGAAGTTTTCGAATATTTGAGAGATTGTTTGGGAGTATGTGATCCTGCACATGGCAGATCTGAAAAAGCAAACACAACTCTAGAAGAGTGAAAGCTATAGTTTGAAATTAAGGGGGAGTGTTGGAAATATGCATGTGATGCATATTTAATTCCAACTATAGCTTTTTTTAGGAAAGCTAATTTTAGCTTTAGTCTTGTTTTAGTTTGCTTTAGTTAAGTTAGCTTTATCTTATTTTTATCATTAGATTTAATTCAAATAAATCTGTTTTAAATCATGCATAGCATGCAACTGTTTTAAAGCATGAGTTTAGATTTAGAATGCTCAGTTGAAGAGCTGTTAGTGGGTGAGTTATTCTATTTAAATAACAGCAATTGTAATTGCTTTGTATGCACACACAAAGGTGTGAAATCTGCATAAGCAAGGAAGGATGTGCATTGAAAGCACACAGCTGCATGCACAGCTTGATTGTAAAGAGCTGAAGCTCTGAGTATGATGAAGCTTTTATTAATGGAGATTATGCACAGCAGTGCTGGTTCGAATATTCATATGTTTATGCAAGTTATTTAAGTATTCTGTTTATTTCTTTTATGTTGTTTGTTGTATAAGACTGCAGATTTTCTACAGTTGGGAGGGATGAAGCTTATTCAAACCATAGATATTTCTGCTAATAAACTCTCAGGAACCATTCCTAGCGATATTATCTATTGTGTGGAATTGCAATCTCTGAACCTTGCCGACAACAAACTGGAGGGAATAGTTCCAACGTCGATGGGGCAGCTCAAGAGCCTTGAAGACATTGATTTGTCTTTCAACAAACTATCTGGGCCAGTGCCTCCGTCTATTGCAAATCTCACCATGCTTCGCCATTTGAATTTCTCGTATAACAACTTCAAAGGATCGGTCTCAAGTCAAGGAGCTTTCAGAAACCTAAGCGCAACATCATTTTTGAGAAATCCGGGATTATGTACCGCAGACTGGGGTTGGTTTAATTTACCAAATTGCACAAATTCAGCCAAAATCCGTAGTCGTTCAAATGGGTTTAACAGAAAGGTTTTTTTGGTTGCTTCTATCCCCAGCTTTTTGGCACTGTGTTGGATTTTGGGTGCAGTTTACGCTTTCTACAGAAAGAGGCAAAGGACACCATTCACCAATAGTCTGTTGAGACGACAGGGTTTCATGCAAATTTCCAGCGAAGAACTCCAAAGGGCAACGGAAGGATTTAGTCCCAGAAAGCTACTAGGAGCAGGTAGTTTTGGGTCTGTTTATCAAGGCCTGTTGTCTGACAACATGATGGTGGCCGTTAAGGTATTTGATAAGGACCCTCAAAACTCATACAAGAATTTCTACAGGGAATGCAGAATACTAAGCAGAATTAGACACCGCAATCTGGTCAAAGTATTATCGTCCTGCGTAACTGCAGATTTTAGAGCTCTGGTGCTGGAGTTCATGTCAAAGGGAAGCCTAGAAAAACATCTGCACCAGGATAGAACACAGCACAAATTGTGTTTGAAGACGAGGCTCAACATTGCACTCGATGTGGCACATGGAATGGCATATTTACACCATGATTGTTCTCCCCCTGTTGTTCACTGTGACTTGAAGCCCTCAAATGTGTTAATGGATGAAACCATGACAGCCCATGTGGCAGACTTCGGGATAGCCCGTCTAATGACGTTTACTGATAGTGCAGGCGACAGCACATCTAGGCTGAAGGGAACGGTAGGATACCTTGCTCCAGGTGAATTCTGTTTACAATACTCAAGTCCAAGCTTTCTTAGATTTTTCTCTGTATTTGTACTTTCTTTTGGTTGTATTAGTACTGTGGTTAGTTGAAATTATGGACCAGTAATTAAAAAAGGATGAAAATTTGCTTTTAACTGATTCAGAATATAGACTGGGGCGTCAAGTGACAACCAAGGGAGATGTTTACAGCCTCGGGATTCTCATCCTTGAAATGGTGACTAGAAAGAGGCCTACTGATGACATGTTTATAGGAAACAACACTCTGCCAGGATGGGTGAGAAGGGCATTTCCTGAGGCAGTGAAGGAAGTGATGGACAGAGAGCTGCTGGTTGAGGAAATGGGTGTAGCAGGGACCGGTACTGCAACATCTGAAACCATCGATCGAGTTTTTGACAGGTACTTGGTTAGTTTCATGGGGGTGGGACTGCAATGCACAAGGCAAAATCCAGGAGAAAGACCAACAATGAGAGAGGTGGAAGGCATGCTTGAAAGGACACTATACGGATCTGCATATGGAAATTTACAAGAACATGCACCGGTTTCGAATTTGGTTGCCCCGCGTCATAGAGTAGGGCATGGTAATACTGCAACAACTTCCTCCTCTGATAAAAGTGAGAGTAGTTAAATACAAACCCTAATTATTGTGGTTTTGTTTTTGATATAATTTTATTTTTACAATGTATATAAGAGGCCTTGATCCAGTTCTTTCCATTTCTATATGGCTGGAGACTCTTATACTCTCCCAAACATATTCCAAGGCTTTTATACTCTCCCAAACATATTCCAAGGCTTTTATACTCTGCCAAACATATTCCCCATTCTGATATTTTATAGTTGACATTTGAATTTTTAAAATAATTAAATTGATGCATGTAACAAACTTTACTAATGTTTCCGAGTACAATATTTAATTAGATGTTTTATTTCTTTCTTATGGAACTTTTCATCCTACATGAAATATTTTCAAATTTAATTATGAGTTTTATTCTTAATATAATTGAAATATATTTTATGATGAGCTTTCTTCTTATTTATTATAAACTTATGCAAAATATATGTATGTTATTGTTTTATGAAAATATTTTCTTATTTATTATTTTTAATTTTTGTAATAAGTGGAGGAAAATATTTTTATTTCGCAGATAGATTAATATAAATGTACATATCATTATTGTATTTATTTAAATTTATCATTTAATTAAATTTCTTTAATTGAATTTTTTTCATATTTACTCGGGAGGAGTTCCATGTGAGAAGGACCTGGGCAATTCTGACATTGGTCAGAATTTAAACGCATAAGATTGCAGTTCAAAAAATACGTTAAAATCTAACAGCTTCTTATCTCGCCGTTTCGACTGTTATTTCCGGCCGTCCACGTTTTCCTTTGGCAGCCCTACATCAATTGAACAAGGGAGATTTAATTGGTCATTGATGCACGATTTACCCGCATCCCTCCACGTGTCACGATGCACTGAAAATTTGTCACGGGAAACAATCCGTCAATGGCCGCCTTTAGGTGCCGTCTATTTATTGTGTGCGAATTGTGAAAAGAGTTTTGAATTTGCACCTGTTTGGGTATTTTTCGAGTTTGAAGAAAGAGTAGAACCTGCGGCTTCCAACAGAGATTTTTTGTGTTATTTTTGCCTGACCTCGTGCAGGTAGTTTGGAGTTTTAAAGACTCGAACCCGTGACCTCTCGCCTTTTAAGACGACCGAAAAGGAAAGCACGCTTGTTGGTCACATAGTCACTTGCTAATTTATTGCCAATTTATTGCTATGCGTTTTGACCAATCGATCTTCTTCTTCTTATCTGAGTTCTACAGCAAGATGGCGTCCACGTGTATGATATAAGTTGTGATGGAGAGCATTTTTAATTGAAAAATAAAAGATGATGTGTTCGATAAGAGTGTTTTGTTCACCTTCATGGAACTAGCAGGTGAATTCTTGAACTTGGAGTAACTAGATGATGTTTACATTAAACGTAGACATTACACGTAATACTTTCATAGTTTTATTAGTCACAAATTTTCTCTTAGAATCAGAAGTGATTAGCACTAAACAATATATTGATATATTTTAGTCAAAAACATTCAAATAAAATTTATTTATTGCTCATATGACCAACATTTAGTAGGGATTATTAATTGATGATCATTGGCACATCATCTAAAATCCTATAATTTTTTGATGTAAAATTGAAAAGTAGGGTTACAAAGTGTTGTAGAAGTAAGGAAGTAGCGGTTGGGTTTCAAATTTGAAATCTATTGCATTTTCCCTATTTTTTATTTTTTATTTTGGTCCATTTAACCATAAATTGCACTTGGGCGACTAATGCAAGCCAAATGAAACATAAAGTACAACATAGAAAAAATAATATTAAAAATCGTAAGACTAAATCAACCCATCAAAGTTAGAATATTAAAAAGTGTCACGTTGTTGTGTTTGCCTATGTTGGAACATTGAAATAACTAGGTGTTCTTAAACCTCGGAGATGACATCATATCCATCCACATCTAAATAATTTCCTCTTTTTAAGAAGTATTACGAGTCATTTTGGCTACCATGAAAATGGAAGTGTAGGACATTAATACATTTCCCACATGATTTATGATGTGCTAGGTTTACTCAATAGTGGATTTCATGCCTAATAAACATGCACAACTCTAATGTCATGATGGAAAAGTTAAGTCTAATTATCCATTATAACTAGCAATTACATCTGAGAGGTGCAATGGAGACTTTGAATCCCCTGAATCACTTGACAACATTCTCATTGGAAAGCATAACCGAGAAATTGACCACCAAAAAGTAGCATACACAACCTTTAGGCAATGGTAAAGGTGGCTTTGCGAATCCTCCAAAGGCAGGGAGAATGTGGATTGAAAATTTGAGTTTGTGGGGCCAATAATATCCATGCCTACTGTTGCTAGATCACCGCATTGATCATCAATGTTGTTTCATGAAATGGGGTCAAGTGCCAACTAGTGTTTAGTATGTCCAATTCACATTTTCTAGCATGTTAGCAACCTGTGCAAATAAAGGTGTGTCGAAACACAAGGAGAATGTGGATTGACAATTTTAGATTGTGATAAGACATGTCATATCCACGTTGTTTTGTGAGGTCTACACTAATCATCAATGTTCTTTCACCAAATGAGGCCAACTGGTGTACAATATGTTAAGTTCACATTTCCTAGCATGCTACCGACTTGTACAAAAAAAAGTGTGTTGAAACAAGGTGTGGACATCCACATAAGCATTATGAGGAAGGGACTTTCGACAGATGCTTAAGTTGTAAGTGCACTAACATATATGTTTGCAAATGAGGAAGCATGTGAACTATTCGACAAATTGATTTAAATATATGTCTAGCAAATGAGAAAATTCTTGGAAAATATGTTGTCTCATGGATTGCAATGCTTCTGGATATGAAAAAAATCATTTATTGAAAATACCTTGGAATCTTTAAGGAAAATACAATTTGACATGTGTCAAGCCAACATGCATAACCTTTGCTACCATCCTCTTAACATGTATCAATATGAGATATTTGGAACAAGGCACTTTCCTCTTCTTCAAGAGCCAATACCTACTTGTGTTGTGATATGCATGATGATCACTTAATATGTTGGTAGTGAAGTGTTTTCTATTGCTTCTTCAAGTTGTGTTTTTTATTCTTCTTTTGGTTTTAGTGGCATCTCGTACTCATCAAAGTTAATGGATCAATTCAAGCTAAGTGAAAATACAATGTTTGATGGAAAAATGATTCCAAACAAAGTACAAGGGAGAGACAATGTGTATTCACTTGATGGGTTTCAATATTAGAATTTGGGTTATATATCATGGGATTCATACCTATTTGAGATTTATTATCTTGATCACTATGGTAACGTTGTGAATTAGGGAGGTGGAGATGTTATGTTAGAATGTCCATCACCAAATTGAAATAAAGATGTAAACACTTGAGTTTTCATCTCATGTCTGAGTGGGAACATTATAAAAACTATGACATTGAGTGGATCATCATCATCAACAACAAAAAAACAAGATACAATTACCTACACAAGTTTCCTCTTCAAATTTGTAGTTTACAAAATCATGTGTGCCTAAACCCTACACTCTAATTATCTCAAAGATGAGGGAGCTTGTAGTGATCAGTGTAGTACTTCAAAAAACATGGGTGAGAGATCCATGTGTGCAATAGAGGGCACAACTACAATGGCTTTTCCCTACCTCTCATACCCTCATTTTTACCATCATCGATCTCTTGAAATTGGATGTGATCAAGGTCAATACAATACCAAGATGTCACGGGTAGATTTCAGTTTGACTATGGGCTAGTGACACTCTACCATTGGAATCAAGAATATATGTCTCTATTTCCATTCTTGAAACTACCCGACTATAGGCGGGTGTGGCCATTTGAGTGGAGGTGGCATCATATTTCTCTTCAAGAAATATTTCCTATCTATAAACAATAAATGAGTAACAAAGATAGTGATGACAAAATGTGACATTGATAGGATCGTCATCAACATTATATGTCGTCATCAACAAACTATGATTCCTTATACAAGTTTCCACTTCACAATTTACGAGATGTAAAATCAACTGTGCCTAAACCATACACTCTTATTAACTCGAAGAAGAGGGAGCATGTAGTGATGACATTGCAGACACCAACTTTCAAGAAACCCCCTTTTTCCTTCTAATTATTAACAAATAAGCCACATGGTCCATATACTCCTCATGGTAAAGAAGAAGAATATCAAGTAGGTTTCCCTCAACATTTTCCCAACCCTTGTACTTCTCATACCTCAATTCCCTTATACATCACCTTGCTTCCTCCTACAATGTTTCACTTCATCAAGTTTAACTTCTTTAATACATCCTCCTTCGGCGTTTACATTGCACCACTTGCGTGTGATTGGTAATTTCTAAAATTTTATATTGTTAAGATGATGTTATGATAAAAATAGTGTATGAGTTATCTCTTCAAGTGACTTGACCAAATAATATAAAAGATATAAAAGAAGTATTAATAAAAAATCCATAGTCTGCAAATATAAAATAATAATAAAATATTAAAAATATTATATACAAAATGTCCCATAAATATTGCACTGCAGCACCGGCCATATTGCAACGAAACATAGTGCATTATTACATAAGGAAGACCATATTACCATGAATTCTACCGGACAGACTGGATATTGCGGTGTCACATTATATTAGCTGAACCACTTGTTTCCACTACCATTTCCAACACTTAATGTTTAATTTTTTTGTTTTACTTTACAACTTGTCCTATTCAAACTCCTATTGAGCTCCTAATTTACACCGGAAGGTCTACAGTGAGGGTACGTTAAAATTTGTTTGCTTTAAACTTCCTCAATTAGGTCTTCATTCCGTTAACGATAATCATTTCCATGATTCATCATGTCTACAAATTGTATGTTCTTAAAATTATTTGAGGCTTGTTCATCAAACATATCTTGTGCATATTCAACAACAATTGGCATATAAGAGAACATGTTTCCTTGAACATTATATTGACTTGATGATTCATCTCAATTATAAATTCAAGGAATTTGAGCGGAAATAGACTAAATGGGTTTTTGCTAGAGGATTTTGAAATATCAGGAGTATAGTGGATATGTAAGTTCTTTATATTGAAAATATGATTATTTAACTCACAAGGTCATGTTTTTGGATCTATATGCTATGTATTTTCATTTCAAGGGAAACTATAACTTAGTGTGCTTTTTTCAATGTAGAGATCTTTGTGGCAATTAGTCCTATTCCTCAAGAGCTTGGGCAGTTACAAAACTTAGGCTCACTGTATGTTCCTTTCAATTATAACTTAAATGTAAATTTTCGGCAGGCTTGTGTTGATGTTCAAATAATATTTGTAATGCCCCGTGGGCATCGGCCTCCACTGCCACCGTGGCCTCCTCCCAACCACCCGGCCTGCAGATTTGACCAGCGTCTTGTCTGTCCTTGCGTGAGGTCTGAGCGGAGTCACATTTTTCTTCGACATGATCTGTTCTTGATTCTCTTTGAATGCGAGTAGGTGGAGTGTGGACGCGTTTTCTTCCTTGGACCGCGTGTGGTGGTTGGGGGGTGTCTTTCCTGGTTGCGTGGGCATTTTTGCTTCCTCCTGGCACGTTTTTTTTCTACTTCCTTGGTGGCTGCGTGAGTCCGGGTTTGACGTGGGTACAGATGAAGCTACAAGATAGTGTAGCAGGCGTGTTACCTCCTGGGCGCGTCCTTGGGTGCTGCGAGGTGTGTTCTTGCTGGGGATTTACAGCAACAACCTGTGACAGTGAATTACCAGGTGGCAGGAGCATTTCGGTGAGGCAGAAGCCATTTTGAGCGCTTCCAACGAGCAGGCTGTCTAACTACCTTGTTATCCGTTCAGTTTTGACTGCATCCTCAGTTTCGGATTTCTCCTTCAAGATCTGTTTCTCAAAATCGACTAAGTGACAGTGAGAGTAGGTGCGACAGAAGCTGAATGCGAGGGCGAGCCCAAGAACCGTTGGTGCCGAACTTGACGTTCTGGTTGCACGCGACCACAGTCACGATCAGTTGTTGCAAGATCTTGCAGCTGTAGCGGAAAAACGAGATAAAGTTTTAGTTGAGCTGCCTTGCCCTTTCATTTTGGGAAGTCGCTTCTGTCCAGGTGGCAGATCTAGCATGGAAGAAGCTCGGTCGAACCTTGAGGCAAGTTTTGCAGGCGAGGCTGAGAGTGTTGTTTCACTGCTGTTTCTAGTGCTGCTTCACTACTGTTTCACTGCGTTCACTGTGGTTATAGATGAAGCTACAAGCTAGGGAAGTAGACGTGTTACCTCCATTTTCCTTGGGAGCTGTAAGGTGTGTTCTTGTTGGGGATCCTCCAGCAACTGCTTTTTCAGGGTTGTCCTTTTTAGCTGCTGCATTGAAGCGATCTAGTGGCTGGTCAGCCTTATTGAGGATGCTAAGTCTAGGGACTGTTTTATGGATATGGAGTCTGTACCAAGAGATTTTTTGGGTTTTAAAGCCATCTTCTTTTGCTTCGTCTCAAACTAGGGCTGCTCCTATTATGAGAGCACCAAGGTTAGGAGATCGATGAAGGATAGAGGAATTAAAAAGGAACTTGGATGCAGTTGGTTTAAAGGCAATAAAATGGTGCATGCTTTTGTGTAGGTGGCAGATCACACCCTCGGGCACAGGAGATCTATGCAATGTTGGAGAAAATGTCTTGGGAGATGAAGGTAGCAGGATATTTTTCAGACTCAGATCATGTACTGAGGTTTGTATCTCCAAAATCGGTTATGTGATAGTGAGAGTATTACCAGCAGACCTGGTGAAAAATTATTGCAAGGATTCTCTTTTGAGACTTTACTTGTTTTATGTTGTAACTCATGGAAGAGAATCTCTTAGGCGTGGATCTGTATCATGTCAGAATATTCATGAAGCACATTTTTCCTTGCAACTATATGAGCATCTTCTACGAGTCACTAAGTTGGCAGGCATAAAGGTCTCTGTTGGAATTATCATCCCCTTACAAGCTACAGCTGCAATGTTTGCACCGAGAGCTTGATGTTGTCCCCAAATCTGATGAAGGAAAAGGTTGTGTATCAATTACGGTAGATGCCTTTCAGAGCCAGGAGCGATGTAATCATTATGTCTTGTGTCCGAGCTTCAAACCATGGTCGGTGTGTAGCTTTCTAGCGCAAGTGCTCTCGGACTGAGTGGTAAGCAGTTCGACTCTCCCCCAAAGCAGCTGCTTTGAAGCAATCTAGTGTTTGGACAGCCACCTATTGCATCCTTCTAGTCGTGCCTTCAAAAGGGAATCCTGGTGCGGTATATTGCAAGAAAAGACCAGTGAAGCAGAGGATAAAGTGGAGGGCGTGTGGTCAGAAGCTTGCCATTTGGATGCATTAAAACAGTAAGTAAGATAGACTAACCATATACATAATATGCTAGTATCTAATAAACCTCTTGAAATGAAACTTTCTCCTTCTAGAAATTGGTTTAAATCTGTGATTATGTGGTTTTGTGTTCAATATATGGTTAACAGTTTGTTACTTCCGGATTGCCTCTGTTGGTTGTTCTTGTTGACGTGATCAAACCCATATATATATATAAAACAAACAAAGGTTCCCAGTGTATGCTTTGATTGATCATATGAAAAATATACGTATATATATATAATTTTAAAGTTACTTCCTTCTGCAAAAATGTCGTTGTTTCTTTTGTGAACCTGGGTATGTAATCGCCCCTAGAACGTTGTAGCGTTGACTAGTATTGGTTTCCTGTTATGTTGTTGCCCTAGAGGAAAACATACAGTTAAATTATTATTATATTTCTTTTTTATGATAAGCGTGATTATGCACTTCGTGTATTGTGCAAAGTATTAGGGCTTTTGAAAATTAGAAGTTCAATTTATATGCTTGTTAAGAAGGAAGTTTTGGGCCGAAAATATGTCCTGGGTTGATAGAAGGGCATAAATTATTGATAGAACCCCATTTTGATTCTACTCTTTCGATGAGTAAAATTTGATAAAATTAATGACCTTTATGGTGTTAAGATATGGTATGTTGATGATTCCTTGTGTGATCGATTTAATCATGTATAGACATAATGCCTTGATGGAGTAAGGTAATACCTTTCACGGTTCGTGAAAGTTAAGGTTTTCATCAACTGCTTAAGGTAACATGAAGTCCCTTAATTTAGTCAAACTTGTCTTGTACTTCCTTCCTGATGAGTGACCTTTCATTGCAAATTTAGAATGATTGTGATGGAAGGTCGTGAATATATTTTGTTGTCAAAAAGGGGAAAGAAGCTCTGGAATAGTTTGTTTATGTGTCGAGTGTAATAATTGTAATTACATCGTTATAGAAGTTAGTTATTGGAGGATATCTATCTTCAATGGTATATTGTGTGTTTAATCTCTGCATAGGTTACTATAAACTTAGTGTTGAGATGTAAATTAAGGAGAGTTGAGAGACCTTTTCCTTTGTTTACATCGTTTATGATATTAGGAAGTGAGTTGACGTCGGAAAATATCAACCAAGTCTAGATTCATGGCTATGTTCCTCTAGAACGGGAGGGTTATAAATATAAGGTATTATGAAAATTGCAAGGATGTGTTTAGAATGCTAGATTGCCTACTCAACTTGGGTATTAATGAGGCTTGTCACTATTCCAGCCCTGGTTATGTTCAGTAGGTAAGCGGTTAGGCAATACCTATTCCGGACATTCTTACCGTCCTTTCCACTCATCCTTATTAGCTATGAAGTCACTTATTACCTAAGATATAATGGTTGTGGGTTTGAATATAATATTTTCATCCTTTAAACCTTTTTTATTACATGATGGAACTTTGTTTTTACCCTTGTTGTTCGTTTATAGCCTATTAGGCCTATGGCCTACGGAACGATTCCAAAACTATACTCTTTTGGGCAGCTAAGATCGGGTCTGGTTTTAATCTTTTGACTTCTCCTTGAGAATGTGGATTGATGGGTTACACCTTAGATTTCAATCACGTAATCTACGGGATCACATAATTGAAATCCTAATACTCTCAACTCTTGTGTCTAATCATTTAAATTTCATAGTCTTGCGTATTTGGTTGTCAAACTTTTGTAGTTTTAGAGGTATCTTCATAACTAAAACTTATGGTTTTCTTCTTAGTTGATATGTTGAAAATTACATCTTGTTTTAAAAAGGTTGTTAGAGGTTAGAACTTTGATCCATTTCCTGAAATAGAATGTTTCCTTTCATGATATTGTTAGCTAGTAGCTTATTGTTGCTATGTATAGTCTTATCTTGCTCAGTTCTCGCGAACTGACTCAGGTTATTAATTGTTGCAGATGGCTTACGTGGTTAGATGATGGAAAGACTTGTAGATTATTGCATCAATCTTGGTTATAATGTTCCTTTGTATGAATGTGTATTATGTTATAAAATTTGGAAAGGGCCTTTGGACATTTTAGAAGAAGGGTCAATGCCTAGTAAATGTATTGTAGAGTATTGTTGTTGTAACTGTTGAAACTTTGGCTTGTTTGGTTATCATGTGAAAGATGAAATTTGATTACCGCTTGGTTATGGGATATTCTAGTGAACTTTAACCCTTAGTATAGTAGCGGGGCATGTCCCATGTTATTACTCTCTTGCTCCCTAGTCTTTATTCGATTGAGATGGTATGTCCCTTTGATTTGTGCACCGTGTTGGAATGAATTGATATAACCTTGTTTTGTTTCCGCAAACGAGTACTGTTAAACTTTGCTCTTGAGTTAAAATGTTGAGTTGTAAATCCTCCTAAGGCATAGTAGTGATGAGTTTGTAAACACTATAAAGTGAACTGGATATTCCTTATAAAAGTTAAACAAAAATTTATGTATATGAGCATATTAATGTAGATGTGATCCACTTGAAACCTTTGAGACCTGGAACAATCAAGAGGAATCTATCTTTTGTAACGAAATATGATTACTTATTTCTTTCCCGAGCCAAACCAATAAACACTATCCTTTTTCAGTGAAACCTTAAATGATCTCATGGTGAAATCAATGGTTAGATTTTAGAAAATGATAGGATTTAATAAGTAGGAGTGAAAGTGATTAATAAAACCTTAAATATCTCTTTATCGTTTGAAATGTTCCCCTTTGTCAAACTTAATTAAGTAAAGTCTAGATGGAACACTTAACCAATCTCGATAAACTCTTAACTTCAATGAAAGTTTGATAGTAAACAATGTGACCCTGAAGCTAAATTCTGTTGTCCTGTTCTGTTAATCCTTGCCTTGATTCATGGTGATATTTCTTAAGCAAGGTCAAAGTTTGATCCTTAAACAAGAAAGTTATTGTTAGGAAACCCTAAGCGGTACTTTCCCTCAATCGGAACTTATGCTTTCACCTGTGCAATAGAGGTATGAAACAGGAGTTAGTGGCTTGAGTAAGATTAATTAACCTTGTAAGAAATGGAAAATGTTCTAAAATCAAATGAATAAAAAGTTTTGGACATCAAATTGATGATCCCAGTTTAGAAAGCTTGGCCTTAAGCTATTTAGCCAACCGTTGAAAAGAAAGAAGTTCTCCCTTGTGAAAAGAATTGTGTGAATCGTTACATGAAATTGTATAAGAACGTAAGTAACAAGTTAAGCTAAATGAGAAGTTTTGAAAGATATGATTTACAAATTTAATTCTTAGATGATACTGTAAATGGATCTATTTCTTTTACAAAAACCTCTCATACAACAATTTGTCTGGGACATTCTTGTCATTAAAAACTTTTCAAGATTTCCTCCAGACATGTGTAAATATAACCAAAACTTTTCTTTGTAGACAAATTCACTTTTTTGGCATGTCACATGAATGTTGCATGTACTACAACTTTCATTTGAGAGTCTTTGTAAGACCTTATGAAATACTAAGGAAATTTTGATGTATGATTTTCTATTGCGGCTAAGTTTTTTGGCCATCTTAGGAACATTTTGGAGTTTAGTTTGCACATTTAAAATTATTATAATACCATGTTTAGATTAGCTGGTGCTGACATTGGGTGTGCATTTCCCCTCCTTTTTCATTCAAAGATACTCAAGAACAACACACCTACCAATGCTTGGAGAAATAAGAAAGGAGGAGTCAAAACTACTATCACTCAACCAAAACAACCCATCGTAAATGTTACACAATATTCGTAAATGTTACCAAAATATTGTGTAACATTATTAAATAAATGTAATATTATTAATAATGAGTTTATAGAACTCATATTAATAATATAGTTGTAATAGTTTTATTATTGGTGAGTTGTGAGAACAACTCACATAACTATTTTAGTGTGAGAGATATCTTAGAGATTAGCTAGAGATATCTTAGGGATAAGTTTGAGAGATTGTAGGGATTGGAGAGAGATATGTGGGTTGTTGAGGATTGATGTTGACTCCTTGTATTAAGGAGAACATCCTCCTATATAATGTAAACTCCATCTATGTAAATGTATCTCGAATGAATTTTAGTTTCTATATTATTATTATTCGGTGTTTTATTATTGTGCAGTTTTTATCAGTGGTATCGAGTTGATCGAATTAATTAATGGAAGTAGTGTGAAGCCTTTGAGACCCATGGAGAGTTAGTTTATGGAGGGGCAGCCTATTCTTGTAAATGCCCCTTCGTATGAATTTTATCAATATGGGAATGAGTTTTTAGTTTAGTTTTTGTAGGTTTTGTTAAACTTGCTGGTATAGATCTAATCACATTTAGTCGTTTCATCATCCATTGCACCAAATTATTTCAATACCGTCAATTTTCTTGATCTTGTGGTTTTAACACACTTCATTGGACTTCAAAGCATGTGCATTGGATCTCAAAGGATTGCTAGAAGCATGTATGAACGGATATTTCTCCCATGGTCTCGGTTTGGGTCATCAAAATTACTCCCTAAATCTACACGCAACCTACATTGGGTTCATTTTCTGTTAGAATCAACACTGCAGTGTAATGTACACTTGTGCAGCCCAAGAAGAAATGACGTGACAATTAATTCTCTACATCAGAGAGAACACAACAAAGTCTATTCTTAAAAAAAAAAAAGAAAAAGAAAACAAAATATTTTGCATTATGCAATTATCTTCATTCTATAGCTAGGCGTATTTTAAATGTTTTCAGAGTTGTCAAGGATTCTTTATACTTATGCTTCAACGTGAGCTGATAGAACATTTCCAATCACTGAGTCTAGATCATTACGCCCCTAAGATGATTCCAACGGACTTTCCAAGTAATCCTAATGTCAATGATTTTTGCAAATTCTAGATTTATTATTTTTTGTCAAAGTTAATGTTGTTTTAGGCTATTCGGTTGTCTATTATAATAAAGTTAAAAGTTTTTAATTTGTTTATAGCTTAAATCTATTTGAACTACTTTATATTGAGTCAATTTTGTTTATTAGTGTCCAAAAAAAAAAAAACAAAAACATATTGCTCAAAAGTTGTTGTCACGTGTAGTCTAAATTGTCATTTTCTTTTCAATGTGTCCAAAAATTCATTTAACTTGGTCATGTTTATTAAGTGTTAATTAGTTTTTATTATTGTTTTGTTTGATTTTATCACATAGTCTATGTGATTAAATCATGTAGTATGTTAAAAAGTGTTGTTTTTAAATTTGTAAATTGTCATCAAATTATTTTTTAGAGAGTCATCAATATTGTCAATTTCAAATAGGTGATTATTGTCTTGTCAAGTGTTAAAGTCGTTTCATTGTAAAAAGTTTTAAAATTAAAAAAAAATTGCCTTACAGACGCATTTTCGGGGTAGCCGACGTCCGATTTGTAATCAATACACTATTGAGCCTCAAGGAAAAAAATTTCTAAGTAAGTAGCATCTATCATTGAGGATGGAGGCAATGGAGGCTAGAGGTAACTCAACGACCTCTCGTCAGCCACCAATGATGGGCCGCAAAAATCTATGGTGACAGTGTGCATGTGTTAGTTTTCTTTTATTTCAAATTTGCAGTTAGTTTCAGTTGTGTGATTCTATTTCAGAGTTCCTGTTTGAATAAGTGAAATGTTCACATTGAGGGGGAAATGGAACATGGTCTCAATGTTCAATTTTCCTCTATTCATTTTATATTCAGTAAGTAGTGGTTCCTACATGATTCCCTGAAGAAAAGACATAGTGGATAGACAAAAGCACAAGGAAAAAAACATCATGATATTGAGGTTGTTGGATGTCCTATAAAACCATCCTTGTTGAGGTTGTTGGTTGTCTTGTAAATCCATCCATGTTGAGGTTGTTGGATGTCCTCAAAACCATCCAGATCATGAGCACGCATGGGCGGCAAGCTGCAGAAGGAAGTGTGATTGTTGTTTCTATAATGTCAACATTAGGGGAGTGTATATTGGGAATTAATAATGTTAACAATAGGGGAGTGAATGTTACCAAAATATTGTGTAACATTATTAAATAAAATGTAATATTATTAATAATGAGTTTATAGAACTCATATTAATAATATAGTTGTAATAGTTTTATTATTGGTGAGTTGTGAGAACAACTCACGTAACTATTTTAGTGTGAGAGATATCCTAGAGATTAGCTAGAGATATCTTAGGGATAAGTTTGAGAGATTGTAGGGATTAGAGAGATATATGTGGGTTGTTGAGGATTGATGTTGACTCCTTGTATTAAGGAGAACATCCTCTTATATAATGTAAACTCCATCTATGTAAATGTATCCCTGAATGAATTTTAGTTTCTATATTATTATTATTCGGTGTTTTATTATTGTGCAATTTTTATCAAGAAATACTACCCTCTACTTTGATAGCACCTCCACTACTGCTTTACTCAACACTTCTTGTATCCAAAGCGGCAGTTTCATTCAAGGGTATCAAATGTATTCATGTTTAGTGAAAATAAAATTGGCCACAAAAGGCTACCACTCATGATATAAAATCTGCAAATGTACGGAGGTCTTCATGTATTCATGTTTAGTTCGATCTCGTGATATAAAATTTGCAAATGTATATGTATGAATTTGTAACAAATTTGAAATGTACACATAAAACCTTTCAATGTAATGTTTCATCTATATTCCTACACTTCCACTATCAATCACACCCCTTATCAACATGTTATCGACAATACAAAAAGGATTTTTCAACAAAGAACCAACCAAACAACCGATGTAACCACCGTCTCAAACACGTTGCAACACTAACACAATTTTCCACAAATAATTACAAACCACATCAATTATAAAAGTAATTATCCATCCAAAGCAAGATATCAAATGTATTCATGTTTAGTGCCAAAAAAATTGGCCACAAAAGGCTACCACTCATGATATAAAATCTGCAAATGTATGGAAGTATTCATGTATTCATGTTTAGTTCAAATAAAATAGTCCACAAAATTCTACCACTCATGATATAAGATTTGCAAATGTATATGTATGAATTTGTAACAAATTTGAAATGTAGAGATAGAACCTTTAAATGTAATGCTTCATCTATATTCCTACACTTACAAAATCAATCACACCCTTTATCAACATCAACTACAAAAAGTAATAACTATCCCTCTAAATCAAATAACATATATTGTTTGGCGTTCACATTGCATTGTACACATGTGATTGTTAGTAAATAAAACAAGGGGACTCGGAGATCAAATTTGAAGGGATGGTCTGAATTTTATTGTGAAGGGAAAATATTGGACCGACCCTTCGATAATGAAAAGTAGCACAAATGTTTTACACTTTATACGATAAGATTAAATTAACACCCACATCATAAAAATCAAGAATTTTTTTAATGAAAAAATTATTTTTAAAAATATCAAGTACGAGTTGATTGACACCTTAAATAAAAGAAAAAAAATAGCAATCCAAACGAAATGACCCCTCCATCAAAATGGTGTAAAATTAAGATGCATTAAAATTGGTAAAATAATCAAATTATGATGTAATGAAAGCCCAAATTTGCAGTATTCTAATTTTTTTAAAATAATCATAACTAAAATAAGTATTAAATAAAAATAATAAATAAATACATAAACAAACAATTGAAATTAGATGCAAAGACATGCATATACATTAACACATAAAACCCATCAAACTGTGTGTGGGACACTGAGATCCCTTATGAAAATCATTATGAAAAAATGTAAATAATAAAATAAATAACTTTAGCTTCTACTTGGATTTTAGTGCTAAAATTAAAACTCATTTGGATTCTTATCACTTTAATAAAAAAATCATTCAGATTTTAACCAATAAAAGTAAAACCAACGTAAATTTTGACTAGTAAAATGCATTAAGTTAGATATTTTATTACTAAATTAAAGAAAATGTGCATCTATACATTGAAACACCCACACTAACTATGTCACCGATAGATACATCAAGATATTCTTGGTCAAATTTTAGAGCCAAGAGCTTCACCTCGTGCACAATATGCATTCAAATCTACTACACACAAATGATGTATTACCAAATTAGACTACTCCATTAACACACTCACCCTTCATAATCCTCCCTAAATCTATTCACAACCCTCTTCCTCAACTCCTTAGGCATATAGTTGAGCCAAATTGTCTTGAGCACAAATGTAAATATAAAATTCTTGTTGGCCTCCACATCATTGATATTGAACAATAGTTAGAGAGAAGATACCAATAATGACTTAGAAGGATCATTTCAATGGAAAAAGAAGCTTATGTCTACTTGTTCGACCCCTCTACAAAGATATCCTCTCCTCTGCCCTGCATTTTACCATCTCAAATAGGTCCAATCAAAAAATTTATTAGGGAGAACACTTAGCTTGGTTCTTCTTTTCAAGGTACATAATGGGTGAGCTCCTCAAGTGACTTGACCTTTGTTTTATCTGAAAGCAAGCCCCAACTACCTTTTTCTCGAGCTCTTTATTTTTTGTATACAAACTAATCTAATCCAATCACCTCATCCCCTGCCTTGTCTACACATTGAAATCGAATTGATCTGGGTGATCTAGATAAACACCATTGCGAGTCCATCCCACCCTTTGGCACCAGCGTGGCTCCCATAGAGGCTTCTAGACACCCTACATTGAAAGTCACGAGTTGATTCACCCATTGAGATCATTTCAACACTTTTATTCAATCCTTTCCCTAACCTCAGATATCCATCTCAGCCCATACTAAGCTTGTGACCACTCTGCACACTCGATTTGTTCTAAATCATGTTGTGCATGCTCCCAATTGGGTAGATATTTATGTGAAAGTCAATCCTATATTTTTTATCTATCTCTTAAGGTGACTCCTGCAAAAAAGAAATAGAAAAAATTATAAGTCAATAGATAATTTTTTTGAATTAATCGCAAGAAAAGGCCAAATCCCTAAACAATACTATTAAATATTTGGTTTTTAGGAATTTGTGCTTAAGTATTCGTTAAGATAGCATCACCAAATTGCCGAAAAATTTGTATTTGACCTTAATAGTATTATATTAATAGTATATTTATTATATTAAAACTTTTGATAATTACTTAATATGTCTTGTCTAACATATGTGTGAGTCATGCACATATCCTGGAAAGTTGGAGGTGATTGTTGTTTGTATAAGTCATCAAAAATATTTTCTAAGATTTAAAAATTTCAAACAAATTGTTGACAAGCATTTTTCCCCATATCCCTTCTTTTGAAAATTTTAAAAGTAACTTGCATTTCTCTATTGTCAAATTATTTTTACATTTTGTTTTATTTACATGAAAATTTTTACCCACCCTTTCCTGATGGATTTGAGGCCTTGGGAAGGGATGCGATGGGCTCAATTTTGAACACCGAGGGGACTATAGAAGACTAAAAGAAATTATTTCACTTTCAAAATTTGTAAGAAAATCTCATTACTCCAATTTTAAATAGGGATTTTGGGAGTCTCAACTTAGTTTATAAAATTTCTATATATTTGATTTATGATTAACGACTCCATAATATTGGAAAATCCTACCGCAGGTGATACTTTGTGGCAAGTGGGTAGGGAGATTATGTATAGAAGAATTTAAGAGAAATGTAAAAGCAAACAAGCTCCATGGAATTTTGTTTTGTGGAACAAGTGTTATCACATTTTCATTGGTTTCAATATGAGCATATTCTAAAAAGAAGAATATGATTGAAAAAATATAATTTTCTACATGTTTTGGGTTTAATGGTTGGTAATCCAACTAGTATTTTTGGAAATAGATAATTTCTCCCTGCATGTTATTATTAAGAAAAGAAAACAACAACTTACTTTTGATGCGTAGTTTAGTTTTAATTAAATGTCCATATTTTTAGGATAAAAGCAAGTAAAGCAAATAGCTTTGTTTACATGCACAAAAACATGCACTATTTTTAGATGACAATTATATTATTAAGATTGATCTATTTTTAGAGATATGTGTTCTATTGTTAGATGAAAGCCATCTATAGATTGGAGGCAATTCTAATTTATATATACATAGATTAAATTGTAATGAGATTAAGCTCTAACAAAAGAAGAGGAAATAAAATTATGCACAATAGTGTTAGTTTAAGTCTAAACATTCTATTTTTTATTTGGAATTTATTTTATTTCAGTTTTTATTTTCATTGTTTTATCATTCTAATATTCCACAAATTGGTATCAGAGCATTTTTTTTTAGCAGGTTTTCAATTGACATCAATTTAGATGGTTTCCACATAAGGAGCATCTCTTTCAGGTCTGCAAACACCACAATTTATAGGAAATAATTACAAGTATTGGTCCATAACCATGAAGGTGTTATTCAGATCCCATGATGTTTGGTAAATTATAGAGAATGGGTAAATAGAGTGTGTAGATGAAGCAACACATAATGCACTCTCACAGGAAGAAAAAGATACTTTGAAGGAAATAAGAAATAAAGACGGAAAACCTCTTTTCTTTATTCATCAAGCCATGCATGAAAGAGTTCTTCCTAGAGTGGTAGAAGCCAATCAAGCATAGATAATATGAGACACTCTCCAAGTTGTGTATTAAGGTAAGGAGAAAGTAAAAACCTCCAAACTAAAATTACTTCGAATAGATTTTGAAAATATGTCAATGAAAGATTCAGATTCCATAGAGTCATTATTTACTTTTGTAGTGGGCCTAGTTAGTAAAATTAAATCCCAAGGTGAAACTATTGAAGAGAAAAGGATTATTGAAAATTTATTAGAAATTTTCTGTATAATGATATCCTTTAGTTGTTTCTATTGAAGAAACTAAATATCTAAGTCATTTTCAATTGATGAGTTACATGCATAACTAATAAATAAAGAGCAGAGGTTAAATAGATCACATGAAGTTGCAGAGATAATGTAATGAAATTACTTGTATAATTCAGATTATGAGAAACAATAGAACACCAAATAACACAATATTGCAGATAAAAGATCACAATATGCAATTAAAATAGCTTCGCCACTTCAAGGGGGCAACCTCCAAGCCATAAAATAAAACTCAAATTCTCCAATGATGATCAAGTACTACCTATATATATTATTCATATGTTATGGCCATCACCAAGGCCGACCTACTAAGCATGAGAAAATATAAATGATATGGTAAGCCACAAGTCGGCTACTCATATCCTAATACAAGCAATAGGTTAAGGGCATAACATGCCCTTCCCTTTCAAACCAACATTGTCCTCAACGTTGAATAATCCTGGATGTTGTTGCAGAAAATCTTCATCCTCCCAGGTCGCATCTTCTATGCTCGATTCTTTTACTTGATCAGATATTCCTTAATGTCTCTGGTTCTCAGCCTCTTATTACGTGTTTGCAGAATCTTCTCGGGCTCCAAAATGATTCTTCCTTCCTCATCAAGTTCTGGTAGCTCTTTTTGGGCTGCAAATTTTTGTCCAATAACATTCTTCAGGCATGAAACATGGAATACTGGGTGTATGCGTGAAGAATTAGGCAACTCTAGTTTATAAGCAATACTTCCAATTTTCTGTAGAACTTGATAAGGACCATAATATTTAGGAGCAAGTTTTTTGTCCTTTTTTTGTTGCTTCAGGGACATCTTCTTGTAAGGCTGTAGACATAAAAAAACCCAGTCACCAATTTCAAAATGTCTTTCACTACGGTGTTGATCTACTTGTTGTTTCATCCTATTTTGTGTCAATGCCAAATTCTCCTTCAAACCAACCAAAACTTGTTGTTGATGTTGAATGTGTTCCTCAACATATCTAACCTTAGTTTGCACCCTCAAGGAAGAAGTGATAGATGGTGGATGGTAACCATATAATGCTAAAAATGGGGTCATTTGAGAAGAGGTATGAAAAGATGTGTTATACCACCATTCTGCAAGTGGTAGCCATTTAACCCACCATTCTTGCTTATCTGATACAAAACAATGTAGATACCCCTCTAAGAATTTTTGACCACTTTTGTTTTCCCATTAGTTTGAGGATGGTAAGATGAACTATGAGCTAGCTGAGTACCCAAACATGAAAATAATTATGTCCAAAAATTACTTGTAAAAATAGGATCACGATCACTTACAATTATCTTTGGGGTTCCATGTAGCCTTTGAAGTGTCTCCAAAAAATAACTATGACTGTACTTAGATGCAAATGGACATGACACGGCATAAAAATGGGCATATTTTGTGAGCCTATCCATAATCACCAAAATAACATTCTTACCCTCTGAACAAGGCAATCCTGTGATGAAATCCATGGAGACCTCCTCCCATCTTTGGCTAGGAATTGGTAATGGTTGCAATAGACCTGGTGTCTTAATGGTTTCACCTTTGTTCTGTTGGCACACCAAACACTCTGATAAAAACTTTTTTTTTACATCCCCCTTAAGTCCTTCCCAAAAGAATTCTCTTTTTATTCTATGACATGTCTTCAAAAACCCAGAGTGTCCTCCAACAGGTGATGCATGTAGCTCTGCAAGAATCTTATGATTTAACTTAGAATCTTTACACAAGAATAACATGTCCTTGTACCATAGGGAATTACCTTTCCACTCAAATTTGTTAGATGTTATAGAGCCTTGCTTGATATTCTATATTAGAGATTGTGTATCCTTGTCATGATCCCATTCCAATCTTGCTTCATCCACCCAATCAACCTTTAATATGGACATTGCACATAGTAAGGCATCTGTGGATGTATCCCTTCTGGATAGTGCATCGGCTAATACATTTTGTTTACCCTTTTTGTATATTAATTTAAAATCATAACCCAACATTTTTGTTACCCACTTTTGTTGTTCCTCAGAAGATAACCTTTGTTCTAAAAATTATTTGAGACTCTCATGATCAGATTTTACCTTGAAGTGTCTACCCATTAGATAGGGTATCTATTTCTTGACTGCATGAAGAATAGCCATCATTTCTTTCTCATAGGAAGGTTTTAGCAGATCATTTCCTTTGAATTGGAGACTCTCAAATATAATTGGTCATCCTTCCTGCATTAGAACTACTCCCAATCCTGATCTTGAAGTGTCACATTCAACAATGAATGTTTTTGAGAAGTTGGGAGTAGCCAAAACTAGGGTGGAGCACATGGCTTCCTTCAAGTGCTCAAAGGATTTAGTGGTTGCATCTTTCCAATGGAAGTAATCCTTCTTTAGCAATGTAGTGAGTGGAGCCGTGATTCTAACGTAGCCCCTCACAAATCTTCTATAGTACCATGTTAGTCCTAGGAACCCTCGGATATTTTTGAGAGTTTTGGGCCTTGGTCATTCCACCATAGCTTTGATCTTATGAGGACCAACTTTGACACCTTCATGGGATATAATGTGACCCAAGTACTCTACCTCTTTTACACCAAAAGAAAATTTGGATGGCTTTTCATAGAGCTTATGTTTCTCCAAAAATTCCAACACTTTATTTACATATTGCAAGTGTTCTTCCCATGTCTTATTGTAAATAAATATGTCATCAAAGAAAACTAATAAAAAATTCTTTAAAATGGCCTAAAAATAGTGTTCATCAAGCTTTGAAATGTTGAAGGAGCATTTTTAATACCTAAAGGCATTACCAAAAACTCGTAATGGCCCTCATGAGTCCTGAAAGCCATTTTATGAACATCTTCATCTTTTATTCTAATTTAATGGTACCTGAACGAAGATCTAATTTTTTGAAATAAATAACACCATGCAATTCATCAAGTAAATCATCAATTACTGGAATAGGAAACTTATCTTTGATGGTGTACTTGTTGAGTTCTCGAGTAATTTGGACATTGTACGACAAAAAATCAACACGTGACCTTCTTCACACCCGACCTCTCGAGGTCGTGCCGAGACAACCGATGTAGAATGAATGTGAATGTGAGTGTGGTGATGGGGATCAAGCTAATTGGGCAATCTTATATCTTCAACATGCAATATCGGGATTTACGAGTCTAAGGCAAAGAATGCTCTCCTAACTTGAAGTGGTGTGATGGCTCGATCTAAGATAATAGCTTCTTGGAGACTCCAATCAATGTCGAGCTCTGTCAGATTCTATTTGTTGGTTTTGAACACGCAGAAAATGACCTGCGGTGCCTCGTATGGATTTCTAGACAAGGTCATGGAAGTAAGAACGAGAGATGTGGTGGAGCCACAGGGATTTATGGGTGATTTTCTGGTCTGGTCTAGAAATTATTAGCTTGATCAACTGCTATGTTCAATAAGGAAAGTTGTGTAATAATGTCTAGTGGAAGTGGTGAAGATCTGAATACTAATGTACGCAAACTAGTGTCAATGTCTAACTGGTTAGCAAGCCCGTTGGGTTGTGGGACCTGAGGATCACAACTAAAGACTCGTGGAGGTTGTGGCCCTTGTATGGTCATGTGCATAATCAAACCCTATTTCCAGAGTAGTCCAATAGTCGTAGGCTTGATTAGCAGTGATGTTTAGCATATTTAGTTATTCTATTTTCTCAACAAAAGTTATAGGTGTGCATAAGACTATCAAACGTAAACTTGTATCAATGTCAGTTATCAATTCTAACTCATTGGGTTGTGGGACCAAGGGATCACAACTGTATGTCTTTTTCTTGTTGTGGACCGTTGATGGTCATATAGAATGAAATAAAATGATTTTGATAAGAAAACTAATTACTGAAGGAAATCTAATCTATGTTTTTGGAGTTTTCACAATATATTGGATCAAAGAAATAAAAGAAAACTAATCTATCAAAGGAATTTTTTTGTTCTTTTCTAATTTTTAAGCAATGCGTTCTAATCTAATAAATAAACTAAAGACAAGTAATCAACTGGATGTAGCTGGTTACTTGTGTGAATGTGTGAATCTAATCTAAAACAAATAACTTAATCCAATAAAAACCCTTCAAACCCTACCTCAGAGATGAAGAACAAATCATGACCCTAAAAGGGCTATTGTTCCCCACAACTTCCCTGGTAATGTTAAAGAGAAAAATTTCTAATGATTTGATCTACTTGTGATTTCCTAACCTATTGAAATGAATGATTTTCTACTCTATTTGATATGTAATTGAAACTAGTGATTTGAAATTGACAATTTAACAAATAAAGCAAACAAACACATAATTCCAACCTAGACAAGCAAGAGCTTTGGAAAATCTAGTTGTATCTATATTTGTCCCCTCAGTATGTTCCTTTCTTTCTCCCAAGTGTTCATATGATTCCAAGGGATTGGGAATGAAATAACAACAGCAGGAGGATGGCGCTTGAGCAATGACAACTTGAAGGCAGTCTGGATGCAATGCAAGTAGAAGAGAGATAGCACAAGAGATATCTAGCAAGATTGTGGCAGCAATACAATGCAAGATACACAAAATTCTCAGGCATTTTGCTTGAATACAAGCATGGAATATATAGGAATTGAGGATGGGATGTGCCTTCATGCACAAGGCAAGAAGAAGAAGTTCTAACTAACTAAAGCACATGCAAAAATAGAAGAGGGAAGGAGAACCAAGCAATCAAAACTATTTTTAGACAATTTGGCCCACGGATGCATGCTAAAAGTGAAGTTAATTGAATCGTCGCATGTCAAAACATGCATGACGAAATATGGAAAAGTTTTTTAGGACCATTGCCTTACGCGTAGGGTGGAGGTTTCAAGATCGCCACCTGCTTTTGGGTGGCGTTTTAGAACCACCACCTGTAGGGTGGCGATCCCGCACTAAAGGCCAAAACATGCATAGAAAGAGGCAGAAAGCTGGAAAAAGTAATGGGAAGTCTAAGTAAAGATGTCTAGGAAAAATATACACTGCAAATGGGATTTGGAGCTCGAACACCTTCTTGAAAGGACTTGAATCATCATTGGGGACTTTTGTAACCATTTTTGACAATGTAGCACATGTAATTTTGGGTACATACATATTTCCCCCTCGGAGAAGTGTCTTAGCCATGAAAAGGCGTAAAACGTAGAGTTTGAGTATGACATTGCCGAAAAGGGGAGTTAGAAGTTATACCTGACACGCCCATGTGTCGAAATATCATTTCCAAACTCTCACTACCTACAAGAGAAAAAGAAGACTCAAGTGCAAATAGACAAAATATTGAAAAATAAATACTAAATCAAAATGACAAGAGGACTTACCATTTGTGCGGGGATATAGAGATATACCTGCGCCAACGCTCCATCCCTATAAAAACAAACACTCAAAACGAGGTTAAAAATAACATATATATATATATATATCTAAACGAACTCACTTTTCAATTCATTTTTGCATACCGACTTGGTGATTTTTGAGCTCTGGGCCCACGGTGACCATTTTTTATTTTTGAGTATGGTTGAATTGGAATGGATTTGGGAATGGTATTTTGCGTTAGGCTTGGCCCTTTACTTGTTTGAATACTTTTGAGAAGAACTCCTAAGAAATTCGTAACTAGAATGGTCATAAGGGGCCTCAAAGAGGTGGATAGGTAGAGTGCCTTTATTTCTTAGTCTCCATTTTGTGAGGCATATATGATGTTTTGGTATTTTGTGCTCATTGCGAGCATTTTGACTGCACCTAGTGTGCAATGGCATTGTACAAAACTATGACACACCATGATATGTACATATATTTTTCTTTTTTGATTATTCCTTGCATAGAGTTGGCTTACATTGATGATTTGATTAACGTGTGTACTCTTAGATGTTTAGAATTTCCAATTTTATATGCTTTTAAAAATGCATGCAGTGGACATGAATGCTAATAGAATGATTTATTTTTTTGCTTTGTAATGCTGATATATGATAATGCAATCACATTTTGATGTTGAAATTTAGTTTCTCTATGAAACTTTTGGTACTTCGTATTGTTTTGGAAAAACGTGGCGAAAGAGTGATATGATAAGTGAATGAACTTTCCCTGCTCCTAACTCCACGAAACCAATAAGATGCGGGGATCAACACTAAGAGCCAGAAAGGGCACAAGTTATAGAAATTTTTCGAATGGTAATGATGAGAGAAAGACAAGGATTTGGCAAGACCAAATTTAGACACTACAACCTCACTCTACTCAAGTTTTCTTCATAGTTTAAAATGTGAATTGATTTCCAGTTTATCTAGACTTAGATCCGTAGATGGACCACTTGGTTGACAAAATCTGGTTTTTAGGTTTTAAAATCTTTTTGGAATTTTGGAAATCTAACTCACTTTGCATTGATTTATGATTTCACAACATTTGAATGAACTGCTTCTAACTTTCAAGTTTTTCAAAGAGACCCCTACACCTTGCACCATGCTATTAGTAGGAAGCATAGGCTCATCACCATGGGTAAGGCATAGGAGAGTAAGGGCATTTCTCTCCTTTCCCAACCCTAAATAACTAATAAGAGACGTAGGCTCAACATCGAAGGTTGGTAGGGCAAAGAAATGTGTAAAATAAAAATTTTATGTGGATTTGCATTTGACTTATTTATCTAGGCAAAATGTCTAGAATGTTCTTATTTCCAAAGAGATGTTTATGGGGTAGATGTGACACCATGAAGCTTCTAGAATAGACTATAGGCAAAGACATCTAACCTAGAAAGAGACTATAAGTAGAGCCAACTATGCAGACCTTGGTATGGTTACTTTCAAAGCTTTTTCTTATCTTGTTTGGATTGATGAAATGATTTGGAAACAATTGATGATACCATGAATATTTGAAGAGACATGATTTGAATGTTTTGCCAATATTTTTAGAAGTTTTTAGGAATTTCTATAAGAATAATTCCCTTGATCACAAATTTACGAAATGAACTGGCAGATGAAAATGCAATGTAGATGTAATAATGTACATATGGAAATGCAGTGTAACTAAATTTCATAATGTCTAAGGTGAAGAAAGTTGACGAATATCAAATTCTTCACCCCTAAAAGTACACATCGGAGAACCATTATCCTCAAAATTTCCGTTCTCTTGACAAAGGCCTACCATTCAGGTTTAAACTTACAACCCTTGCCCATAAGTGTATATGTCCAATCATTAAAATCATTTATCTGAAAGAGACGTTTATGCACCTCTTTGTCACATTCTTGAGACATGGTGTGTGGGTGAGCATGACTATGTTTCTCAGGCCTTGTCTCCTATGTAGAAAATTGTGTTCACTTGTAACTCTTGCTTTGAATGATGAGGCCTTGCCCCATGGATATGGAAAACTTAGTTTCAGATGCACATGGGTCGAAACCAGGGTTTAGAATAGAACAACCCCTAGAGATGGTTTTGATGGGCATCATTTCAATCTCAAATTGTCCTTCTTTGTTTGTTAATTCTATCATGTTCACACCTAGACCTAGGTCATCGGAGGGAAGAGATGCTAAACCGAGAAGACTACCCATTCCCTGTGGTTCAAATGGGAGGAAGATCAGATCATCACTCTCTAAGAGTTTCATAATTCCCGTTGTGGTTTTAGTGGAAACTGTTTCCATAGATATTGATTTACCCTTATCTATTTTTGCCACCTCAAATGTTTTGGGTCAATGACTTCAACCTTTGGAACATCCGGGGTGACCGGGACTAACTCTTTTGTTGGAGGTGGTTTTTTTAATTGATTCGCAGGAAGTTCATACTCTATATGGAATCCTTTCTTCTTCTTGAGGTTTTCTAAGTGTATATCAAGGGCTTAGGATCC